>KZ891743.1:0-12311 GCA_003456935.1 Machilis hrabei | reverse complement strand
AGCGTGATAATGACAAGTCTTTTAAAAGTCTGAACATACAAAACGACGAGGAAGAAAATATATACAAAGTTTTAAAGTATTAAACTTCAAAATAAACTGTTTATTNCCGTNAACACAACACAGCATCAAAGTCGATTAAGTAATTGAAATGTGAATCCACAAGCATAAACACACTTAACTTTGTGGTTGAAAATCATACAGTTTGGAGTACGAAAGTTTTGATTTTTCGTTCGAACCAAAATCAGCTTCGATCTTCAACTCTTCTTTCCCAGTTCCGCTGATCTTCAAGACGNGCAAACCCAGACGACTTCTAGTCAACCGAATGGCCTCTCCTTGACATATTCTCTTCAGGAAAATCTTCAGATGAAGAACCGCAATTTTTGGTCGCCCTGTAGTTAGCTGAAACTGGCTCTGGACGTTCGCTCGATCGCTGGTAAGGTCTTAAAGTTAGCAGACACGTTGATAACTGAAATAAAGCGAACGAAAACGACGGCAGTACTATGTTTTCCACAAGAATACAAAACAATGAAAAATTCCAAAGCACTTTGAATTTCTAGCGCACANGNAAANAGTTCGAAAATGTCTTTCATAAATGTCAAAAATAAATACGTAATTACTTCCTGCAGTTCGAACAAAAAAAAATAACTTAAAAATTCTGAAGGCTCCACTGTAGACTCGACATAAACACGAACATTTAACAACAAAACTTGAAGTGTCAAAACGTTCGTTCAACCAACGCTGATCACCTTGACTGTTCATGAATCACAAGCAATTCCTTTTTGTGAATAACCTCACACCAAATTAATGCATGCCAAAAAGCTCTACATACAAATTTTACTCCCAAGCTCGCAAACACACGACACTTGGATAAATCGCCTCTCAGTGAAATTCAACAATACGCAGTCTTTCCCAACAATTAACTTCAGGAATATAATCAGCAAAATTGCCTTACTTATTTTAACAACCACTCAAGCAATACAACAACAACAGTTCTTAACGGATACGTACCAATGAGTCTTATCCTCCTTTTTCCACAAAACCACGGCTTTATATACAGTTCCGATCCCTTATCACTAAACACTTAACATAAAAATTTACATTGACGGTAGCGGCGACACAGGTTGCATAACAGACAGGACAGGGGTAAAACTTAAGAAATACTCTAAAATTTCACAACAACACAAATAACTGAAAACTGTTCCTGACAATATATAACGTTTAAATTCATAGACTACGGTGAATTATAGAAAATATGAATACACTACAGACTAAGTAGTAAAAAAGAGTGTTCATTGAATTGAAATTTTATGCGAAACATTATGAGAATGATTGAACTCATCACACAATCGAGAATATGAATTTCCTTTTAGAGTATAATTAGATTAGCTATATGGGAAATGCTATTGTAAAAAGTTGTGACCGTTTTTGAGTTTTTAAGAGTGTTTCTTTATTTAGTTAGGTTTGATTTTAATTTTGGTGGTATTTAAATCCCAAAATTAAAGTCATTTTCTTTAATAATTTCTGGGGAATAAATGTGATAGACGCGTGCTATTTAGTACTATCTCGAGCAAACTGAGAGGCGTGTTTTTAACAATCTCAGTTTTTTATAGTCATGTAAATCAGTCAGCCAATCACAGCAAGACGTGTGTTGTAGTCAGAACGAAAGTCATGTGGACTTGGCAACAGAATGGAAGTTATCAACGCGGCCGCAAGTTGAGAGAGAAAAAGAACAACTGCCGACCAGGAACTCTATCCGTCGGTTGCTGAAGGACTTAACGATTAGAAGACAATGTAATCCTGGGACACAAAAATGAAAGTACAAATTGTCACAGAATAATGGAGAAAATTGTAGTGCGCCTAAATCAGTACCTAGAGTTATCTACAGACCAAAACAGTGACTGTTTCAAAGAAGCACAAACTTAAGGGAATTTTGTGCACCAAGGAGGTATAATAGTCAAAGACCGTACAAAAATGTGGCAACATCGCACGAGGCGAAGAAGAGAGTTGGGATCATGGCGAAAACAAGGCAAAAGTGCTAAACATGAAATAGAGAGAAAATCGACAAAAACAGCGTGACTACATAAGTTTTAGTGAATTGAAGTATATCAAAGATTACAGGAAAAGGTCCGTAATGCAGTTCACCAAGTGAAAAGGCTAGCCTCTGAAACTGTGATCCCACGAGGTCGATAAAGTCCATGATTAGCAAGATGGTGGTTACGCGTAGTTCGTACTAAGGTGTGGGAAGGTAGACAGAATAAAGAGAATGGCAGTTTTACCCTGCAGAAACAGAATGTGAATTCCAATACGACAGACGAATTAGGGAAGCAATCCGAGAGATGTCCACCCTACCTTAAATGATTGGCTGATGTCGTTAATATATTTGGAACGGGAGCGAACCTTACGACGTTAGCGGCCTAACATGATGGGCCGGTGCTGGTGACTTGGCAATTTTGAGGAACGTGGCGTGATGTAATCAGAATTGTGTGGACATAGGCAGGGATGTTTAAAGGTATGAATAGATAACGAATCAGTAGGTATATAATGAGAGTTTCGGGCCCTCCCAATCCTCCGTAAATCCTCTCAGAGGATTGCGCAACCTCCCACTCGCTCCTCTCAGAGGATAATTGCATAAACTCCTAACCGCACCAGCCTTGCGCCACCTCTCAGCCGGCTATGTAACCTCCACCAGTATCTTGTACTCTCTTCTCCTGACCCACCCTCTCCTGAATAATTATCTCCTCCTGACCCACCCTCTCCTGAATATTTCTATGCTCCTGACCCACCCTCTCCTGAATATTCCTCTCTTCTCCTTACCTACCCTCTCCATAATAATCCTCTTTTCTCCTGACCCACCCTCTCAATCTTCTTCATAATATTCCTCTCTCCTCCTGACCCACCCTCTCCCACTAAACCCATAATATTCCTCTCTCCTCCTGACCCACCCTCTCCCACTTAATCCCTAATGTTTCCTTAATTCTGAATATTTCTCTCTTCTCTTGATCCACCCTCTCCCAATTAATCCATAATATTCCTCTCTCCTCGTGGCCCACCCTTTTCCACTTAATCCTGAATATTTACTTAATTCTGCATATTTCTCTCTTCTCCTGATCAATCCCATGCCCTGTCAGACCAAAACTGGAAAATGAACGATAATGTAACATCACTAAAGTCTTGTACATGTCTTTGGAAGACTGTAGCAGGTAATTATAAATATTTTCTTGATGGACTGAGGGTGAGTATGTTAAAGGCAAATGATGTAGGCAATTCTGGAGTTTTGAAGCTTGAAGAAAGGATTATGGAACTGCCACAGTCTGTTCTGAGTAGAAGATCAACTCTATAAAGTGTTCTTGAATTTGTAGAGAGATCTGTTCTTTGTCATGATCAGAGACTATATGATGGCGGAATGTGGATATTTTGTATTATTGAGAGATCTGTTCTTTGTCAAGCAATAAGTTCGCACTTTTGATAAGTAAGATGCTCATCTTATGTGAAATATATTGCAAAACAGTATTAGTTGATATCTTGTAAATAATTAAGAATTGTTCGTCAATATACTATGTTCAGGTGTAACATAAACAAATCCTAACCTTTAAGACATTTCGTTGTTCTTGTTATGTAAAATGTATGGACAACGTGTTATGAAGGTAGTCAGAAGCATAATTGCTCAATACTAAACGAAATCTCTTTTGAAGACTTAGTTGCGTCATAGGATAACATTATAGTTAACTATGAGAGAGAAGAAATTGGTGTGATTAAATTTATTGGCTTTTTTAAATGGCCTGGAACAATTACTAAAGAGCTGAACAAACTGCAAATATCCTATTGAAAAGGATGTTATTGGAATATAAGACTGATTTACGAAATCCTGTATTCAATAAAGTCCTGAGTGGAACTGGTACTAATAGAAGGGAAACGCTAACATTGAAGAGAAATATTACTGAAGATGGAATGAAACTTTAAGAAAAATTCATTTATTATATGAATTTCAGACAAAATAACTTATACTTTGGGCATGATGCTGGGAATATTTGAAATCTACTGTCATGGATTTTAATTAGAACACTGCAGAAACCTTGTATTCATTAAATAACGTATATGTGGAATATGATCCATAAAGGTCTGACTTAGGAAGTTCATTATGAAAATACTAATATATCTACTGCTATCAACAGAAAGGTTTTAGAATAGGGTGTGTACTTCCGGAAAAATAGGGATTACTGTGAAGGATAGCATGAATTGGAAAAAGGAAAGCTAGCTTTGAGAAACAGACACGATTACTAAAAGTTCACCCAATATACCATTAAGCATGGACACAATAGATTGGCATTGACTATATACAGACAGTATGAACATGATAACGGAAATTTAAGAAACACTAATGTAAAACGTTATTGACGATTAAGATACCTCTAAAGATATACATAAACATTCCATTTCTTATTTTCGAATGATTGATTCTATAAATGTAAAAACATGTAACACTAGAAGAATAACAATAATATACTGTTTACTAGTGTGCTTGATTTAAAGCGAAATTAATTATTAGCTTCCTTTCTAAGACATATGTTATTGGGCAGGAATGGAAATAATGTGTACTTATACTTCTAATATTAAGGTAGTTTTTAAAAATCTGAACGGAAATGTAGGCTACAGTATAAGTATGCGGCTCTACCAAGTCCAAATTCTACTAATGCATCAAGACATTAAATCTTACTAACATCTAATGCATAATATATTCACTGCTTGGTTTACATCTTGGGACATGAAAGGAAACAAATTGATATATACCATAATATAAAAACTTAAAACATAAGAAATTAATCATCCCTCAAAACAGATGGGAAACGAATAGTGCAGAATAACTTAAAGCACAAGAAATGACTTAAATTTGGAAAATCTTTGCAGGACAAGTTCATACAAGACGCTATGAAACTCGTCGTAAAGACTGAATTTCGTAGTTGTGTTTACATGTATGCTAGTATTTAAGTTGCTATAGAGTTCAATATCCAAATTATTATATTCTTGCCCATTTTAAAATGAAATATGTCCAGATTATTCCATAAATCTTGAATATGTTAATATTGTTCATATCTACTGAAAGAATGAAATAAATTCTTCAAGCGTGAATCGCTTAAGTACTTAGCTAAACGCAGATTTTAATACAGTGAGCTGAAGTGCTTTACTATGTACATAGCTCGATTCATTCGTCTTCAAAGCGGCTGCTTCATACAAAAACTTATACTCATAACAGTATTTCTTTAGAATATGAATACATAAAATAGCAATTACATTTCAATTGTTTCTATATCTGCGCTTTGATTGCACCTAGAGTATAAAGCTAATATATAAAATTACAATTTTGTCCTTACGGACCCTGTATAATTCATGTCTTCAAAGTTGAATTTCTTAATGTAAAGACTATAATATTACAACTGACTGCCAAATTTAACCGTTCTTTGGTATGATTATATGTCTACGACTAGTTTAGTTGCAAAATATATTAATTGTATCGTATAAATTACACTTGCAATATCATGGGCACTTTTTAGAGTTGTACCAAATCCGTCATGGCGGAAGGCGTGACTGATATTGAGTGTACTTCATATTTTTCATTAATAGTAACATGCCGATATGTTTAACATTTTTATTTATATAATACCTAATATTATATTTTGTTACCTAACGAATGTATGAAAACATATTAAAAAAATAATAAACTATAATCAGTATTTAAGGCTTTTCAATATGTAAAATGTTATTTGAAGTTTAAACAATCACTCTATTATTGTCTGCTGCCATTTTTCAACAAGGCCTATGGACACATTTAAGTTTGGAGGAAGATTAAATAATATCTTCCAATGGTGAGATACCTCACCGCAAAGTACACTAAATACTTGAAATAGAGCCTTGGAATGATATAGGCTGAGTTTTTTTTTACCGTAAATCTCTACCTTAGCTGCACTCTTTGAAGGTGTATACATACTCCTTATGATAAGGAATACTGCATTTCTCACAGCCCATGTTTTTTTTTAATCTAAAGGGTGTTTAAAAAAGAATGACCTCATTTTAAACAGCTATATTTTTAGAAACAAATGGTGTACACAAACAAATTTGACATCAAAATACTCACAAAAGCATGAAGTTTACGCTAAGATATCACAAATGTTCTACGTGTCCTCCACTAGCTGTGCGGACGACATCTAAACGATAGCTGAATTCATCCCACACTGCGTGCAAGTCCTCTTATTGAATTGAAGCTACTGCTGCTGTAATCCTGTTCTTAAGTTTATCAATATCAAGAGGTAAGGGAGGAACATAAACACGTTTTTTGACAAATCCCCACAGGAAAAAGTCGCACGGTGTTATGTCAGGTGACNTTGGAGGCCAAGAATGTAAAGCATTATCACGCGGTCCTGTGCGCCCTATCCAACGTTGAGGCAAGGTGTTGTTGAGGAAAGTGCTTACGTTGCCCAGGACTTTTCCCCTTGCACAAACACCCGGTTTCTACAAACTGTTTATACCAACGATAAATGTTCTTTGGTGCTGGTGGCTGAGCACCAAAACGAATACGAAACGCTCGTTGAACTGTAATAACTGATTCGGATTGATTAAACTGTAGAACGCAAAAAGCCTTCTGTTGAGCGGACGCCATATTGCGACAAACTGAAGTTACACTCAAGGCCAGCTCTAGTGTAGACATCTAGCGGTTGTTTTCTAAAACTCTAGACCTCACATGTCACAGCTGATGCCGTTTTGGTTCCTTGAAGACATTAGACTCAGTAATATTACAAGTTAAAATTGGGTCATTCTTTTTGAAACACGGTGTATCTACTCACTTTTCTAGAATTATCTAAATATTTCATGAAGCGATGGACATAATGACAAGGTCCTGAATTAGCTACATGTTCCTAGAAACGTGGAGAGATGAGAAAAAAACTTTGATCATATGTTTGGAATAAACACTTTAAACCGGCAAAGTTTCTTCACCATACGTTTATTTGCTCATTTCTCACAGTCTGTTTTTGGACTTTATGTACTCATCCTACTAGAATAATCTACGTACTGCACGTAGCCATGGACGTAATGGCAAGATCTTGATGAGCTGCATTGTTCTAGAAATGGTTACGCAGTATAAGAAATAGTACATATTCAATATCACAGCATTTATTTTGGTGAATTACCATAGATATATATTTATGTGGATCTTTCTGTGGAGAAATAAGCATTGATATCATAATGTGCAGACTAAAGACTTAAAGTGTACTATATCCAGATATATTACACTCCTTATGATTTTTGGAAGACAGAATATGCTTATTTCAAATTTGTCTGAGCTTTGAAATACATGTTTTTAGATAAATGTACAGATTTCACAAAGCTTTCTATTCATCAGGTATACATGTAAGGATAACATATACAAAAAGTAGTTATATATTTTGAGAACAAAAAATATGTCATATTGGTTAGACAGAATTACAGGCTCTTGTTGGAATATAGTTTAAATTGATCTAGAAATATCCATATGGAGGAAGGCTTCTGATTGGTTGGGAAAGTTCTTTATATATTCAAATGGCTCTTGGAGGAATCAAAGACGACTATTCTAGAAAGATCTATAAGGAAGGCCTGTGATTGGCTGGACAGAATAATTCTGTTTATAAATGGCTCTTGGAAGAACAAAATTTACTGAGACTAGACAAACATACATTATTCTAGAAAAGGCTCATTTACAATATTGTAGAATATTCCAGCAAATCTGGGTTTTTCAAATTGCTTCTACAATATTCTAGAAATTTCCAGAATAAAATAAAAGGGAGCTAAGATATCAAACATATAGGATAAAAAGAGGGATAGGGCGGGTCAGGAGAGGAGAGACAAATTTTCAGAATTATAACAGAAAGTGTATACCAGGAGGAAAGACGAATATTTAGGATTATAAGGAAACTGAGATGGCTTTTCTAGATTGACAGAGCATGGGATGGGTCAGGAGAAGAGATAAATATTCAGAATTAAGGAAATATTCAGGCTTAAGTGGGAAAGGGTGGTTCAGGAGGAGAGAGGAATATTATGGAGAGGGTGGGTCAGGAGAATAGAGAAACACTCAAGATTGAGAG
Source organism: Machilis hrabei (assembly GCA_003456935.1). Lineage (NCBI taxonomy): Eukaryota > Metazoa > Arthropoda > Insecta > Archaeognatha > Machilidae > Machilis > Machilis hrabei. The sequence continues at coordinate 4,200 of KZ891743.1, read as the reverse complement.
GGTGGGTCAGGAGAAGAAAGGAATATTATGGAGAGGGTGNAGGGTGGGTCAGGAGAATAGAGAAACACTCAAGATTGAGAGGGTGGGTCAGGAGAAGAAAGGAATATTATGGAGAGGGTGGGTCAGGAGAATAGATAAATACTCAGGCTTAAGAGGGAGAGGGTGGGTCAGGAGAGAGATAAATATTCAGAATTATTAAGGAGAGGGTAGGGTCAGGAGGACAGATAAATATTGAGGATTAAGTGGGAGACCATGGGTCAGGAGAAGAGAGAAATATTCAGAATGAAGGAAATATTGAGGATTTAGTGGGAGAGGGTGGATCAGGAGAAGAGATAAATTTTCAGGAGAGGGTGGGTAAGGAGAAGAGGGAAATATTCAGAATTAAGGAAATATTCAGGATTAAGTGGGAGAGGGTGGGTCAGGAGGAGAGAGGACTATTATGGATTTAGTGGGAGAGGGTGGGTCAGGAGAAGAGAAGAATATGATGTAGAGGGTGGGTCAGAAGAATAGAGAAATACTCAGTATTGGGTTGGTGGGTCAGAAGAAGAGAGGAATATTATGGAGAGGGTGAGTCAGGAGAAGAGAGGAATATTCAGGTGAGGGTGGGTCAGGAGGAGATAAATATTCAGGAGAGGGTGGGTCAGGAGGAGATAAATATTCAAAAGAGGGTGGGTCAGGAGAAGAGAGTACAAGTAGCTGGTGGAGTTTACATAGCCGGCTGAGAGTCGGTGCCAGGCTGATACGAGTGGTTACGCAATCGTCTTCTGAGAGGAGCGAGTGGCAGGTTGTGCAATTCTCTGTGAGGACTTTCGGAGGATTGGGAGGGCCCTAAACTCTCATTATATACCTACTTGAATCATATTAAATACATGTTTAATTAATGAAATAACCAGTGAAATTGATAGGATAAGTCAGTGTGATTATCAATCCAGTTAATGGTCCAAATTAGTAATGTTATTAAGCGGGATAGCCCTGTATGTACATTTCTACAAACAGCTAGGCCTACCAAAATATGGAGTGTTATTATAAGAGATGCGAGTACATACTGTACAAGAAATAGAGCCGCTGTAAAATTCAGAACAAGTCGAGTGTGTGCGATACTATAGTAAATAACAACTCCATATATAGGTTGGAAATGACAGAAACATCCACACAAGTGAATGGGCTATTTAACCACAACTGGTTTGCTCGATAGACATAATATTGTAAGTAGAATATATGGGCAGAACAAGACCTGTGAAGGCAGCAAACAGTAGGCCAATTATGCATGCTTCAGAGGCAGGTAAAGGTACCTGTAAGATGCATGTTCAAGGGAATATAAACAAGTAACTTCCTAACGTGTTGGTCGACTCGGACCCGAACCCATGGTCAGAATATTTAAGAGTCAGCAGGTGCATATTTTTTAGGTCGATAACACGGAATATCTACTGCCCGGAAGGCATCCTTACTGGGGAAACAATTCAAGGAATATTGGGTTATGGTCTTGAGCAACACTATAGCATCAACACAAGAGGTATAGCACATGTATGATCTCAGTGGTGCTGCGTGTTAATGTATAAGTGTATCAAACTGCACACAGAGCGAGTAGCAGGTTAACGTAGGGTAACGTACCAGTACGATAGGGTTACACACCATAAACCAAAAATACGATAAAACGAAACCAGTTAACGCCGGTAGATGGCACTAGACCCCAACTTCAATTGTTTTTAGGAGGTTACTTGAACCAATTAGATGCATCGTAAGGCAAATGTGACATTACATACAGGAAGACCACTGAATAATTTAACATGGCATGCTGAGAGCATGTTGCGAATAAACGCATAAACATTTATGTAGTATCGACACATTTTTTTAATTGAAACACATATTTGTTTTAGAGTAATTAAAACAAAATAGGCACACAGTGTTTTTAATTAAGGATACATACACTATTTTTAATTGAACACTCACACACTATTGTTTTTTTTTAAAGTAAAGGACACATACATTGCTTTCGAAATAAACATACATACCTTGTTGTTGTTTTAAACATTTTATTAAAACTAAATAGGCCTACACAGTATTAATTAAGGAATACGTTCGTTGTGTTTTACGGAAAAGATAGTTCATTAAAAATTAAGCACACTATTGTTTTTTTTAAATAAAAGTCGGAATGATTTTTTTAATGATAGTTTTAATTAAAGGTGAATACATTGCGTTTGTAAGAACAGCATGGTTTTAATTAAAATTAAGCATGGGTTTTAATTTGAAATAGAAGGCATTGTATTTTTTAAAAACAGTTTTCATTCAAATTAAATACACTTTTTTTCTCAGGATACATACATGGTTTTGTAGGTAAAACACACATGAGTTTAATTATAGGCATTGTTTTTGTTAAACACAATTATAATAGAAACCGCAATTGTTTTGTAGTTTTTGAAAAAAAAAACTTTAAATCAAACTAAACACACTAGTTTTAATTAAAATTAAGAACATTAGTTGTTGTTTTTTTGCAGTTTTAATTACACTTACTTAGACCTACAGTGGTTTCCTTATTAATGAACCATACATGTGTTTTTTTAGGAAAAATATTTGTTTAAACACTTCGTTTTTTTATAAACATACATTAAAACAGCTGTTTAATTAAAAATAAATACATTGGTTTTATTTTTAAGAAACAGGTTTAATTGAAAATTAAGATCCTAAGTTACAGAGAACAAATAATAGCTGCATGATAAGTCTCAGCATTTTTTTTTTTCTCGCGAAAGGTTATGCACGTGGTGTTTCGTTTTTAGCTCCTGCGTCCCAAATCTTTTGTGGTGTATTGAGATTTTGTGTTGGGAGAGAAATGCAAGAAATGCATGTTGAGTAAAAAGGCATGTATTTGAAATGCACGTAGCTAGAATTGCATGTATGGCATGGTTGCAGAAATAAAGTATGCATGACGTAGTTAGTGTTTATATTCTAAGTTTAAATATTAGGTACTCGGTTTGCACGATACAAATACGAGAAATAGAATACAAGTAGGATACACATACGCCCTCTAGATTGCGGATAAGTATGCTACGAAGTGATACAACAGTCGGATAGGTGAACTCTGAAATAAACGCGAACTTGTGATTATTCTTTTTTTTATATTTTGAGAATTTGTTTTGAAAAAAAAGTTTTTCCTAACCCGTTCAAAATATCGGAAGCTACAGTACAGACGATGTCCTACCTAACCAATTTGCTCCCCACATATAAAGGGTTACATTGAATTTTTTGAGCAAGTCAGTAAAGATTCGAAACTATTAGACATTCAGACAATTTCGATCTTCAGATCGAAGCTGATAGTCCCCTGTCAAGTGTACAAAAACAGGCTCCCGTGGGCTCCTTGATGGTGCAAGTGTGGTAGTAGTCTCAATCTCTTTGTTTGGCCTTGGAGAAACATAATTTCGATGTTGGCACTCTCNAAAATGATGCGATTGAGTGCTGCGCGTGAAAAACAAAATGGCCGCCATCACAAACACTATTTCCATTTTATCTCAGTAACTATTGGGATTAGGAAAAAAAGTTTTATACAAAAAATATTGCTNCATCAATTCTACACAAAAAAGGTTATTACATATTTTTATGTAGNACTAACCGTTTTCTCAAAAAGTGTACTTTTAAAATTATTTCATGGCTTTATATTACATTTTTTTCCGTTTGGTAAAACAAGTTTTCCTAACTTAACGATCATTTTTCAAATCATTGAATAAAGTATGCGTTACTAAGAAGGACGTGGGCGTAACAACGAATCAACAAACTGTTGAGATTACAGGTGCAAAACTCTAAAAGAGCTACGAGCTAAACATAAAATAAACATGCACATTTGAAGAAGTTTGAATAAAAAATAAGAGAATCGGTGCAATATGCAAAACACGCAAACGGCGATTAGGATTTCACGTGGTTTCGATAAGATGAAGGTAGTCCTGTAAATAAGCTTCATAACCCCCAAAAAATTGCAAGAAAACGTATTAACGCGTTTTTCTATAGATTATGGTATATAGAATAACATATCAAAAGTTGGCCAAAATCAGATCACCAGAAGGATACTAAATACTACATCAGAAATTTATGTCCGTAAGTTGAAAAAGACATATTAGTTGAATTAAACATTTATTGATGAGCACCAGTATAATGGTGAACATTGTTAAAAACTAATTAATATTTCTTGAATACATACTCAAAACATTATGT
>QVQU01282044.1:0-12347 GCA_003456935.1 Machilis hrabei | reverse complement strand
TGGATGCAATGCAGCCAAAACACACCAAAGAAAACATTTATCGTCAGTATTTTTAATGTTCATGACACCTTTCGTATTGACAAGTTTGGGAGGAGTGGGAATGAATGACGAACCGTACAGTGGATTATATATCACTGTTTTCAACTCCACACTATTTGTTTTTTCATAGATCCAATTTGAGCCCTCCCTTTGGAACTCTACGCAATGACGGGCTATTTGTTCAATTGCGCTAGTTAAATGGGGCTTAATGGTGTCATGCTGCAGTGTTGTTTTGGCTTTAGAGCAGAAATAAGAGCTAGTTTTGATCTCATCCTCTTTTAAAGCCTTTCCAAAAGTTACAGATGCACACATGTACAATTTAAGCCCCTTTTTTATTTGTAGTTGCTCGGTGATAATATTCTGCGCCTCGATATTTAATGACAACAGATGTAAAAATAAATCATCGTTGGATGGACCACCTAGCTTGAAAATTTGTGCGTTTCCGTTAAGTGCAGAGGAATCTGGTTGTCTTCGCATCTTACGTGGTTTCTTCATGGGAGTGTCTGGAGCTTCTTCTTGACTTGATCGTTTCCTTGAGCCTCCTGCTTGAAGTACGTCTTGACTCTGGATAGCATCGGTCTTTGAATGGGTCATAAGATGTCTTGCTAGACTATCCTTCCTAGAGAAGGTAACCTGGCAAGCTTCACATTTGTATGTAAGAGGAGTAGCCTTAGGGGTACATGCTCGCATATGTTGATAGAAATTTGTTTTCTGGGTATATGATGTATTGCAGCTAGTGCAGTCAAAATGCTGAACTGAAGACATCTTCTGAAAGTAGATAAATGTGTGTGTTCAGTCTATTTATTTGAGAAACTAATAAGCTATAAGAACGTCAGTTATACAGTATATATATTTTCATATTCAGTTAAAAACGTTGAGAATACGTTTGCAGTAGTAAATATGGACTAGATAGTTGCCTATCATAATACTATTAATTAATTAAAGTATTATATATCTGTTCCATGTGGTTATGCAGTACAATGTATGTATTGTATTTTGTATGATTCATGAATCGTCTGCATGTTATATTATCAACTCATCATATATGTATTTTAAATGAAAGTGGGGTTTATATGATTATGTAACTGATCAGGAAGCTAAATATTCAACTTACCTCGTTTCTGGCAAAATTTTCACTATGAAGAAATATTTGATTTTCAAATATGGTTTGCTGTAAATAACACAGAACTGGCACTAGACTGTAGCAGCAGCGTATGTATCGTGTCGTTTGTCAAACAAAGACTGAGGATTTTGGCGTCTGCGCACCTATTATATACCATATGGTCAAGTACGCACATGCGCAGTAGGTTGTTTTTGAACGAGCAAGTCCATTATAATTTATAGGGGCGTATATTATATAATATATATTTAGCTTCATTTAATATGAGGTATACTAAATTTAGAAACTAACACACAAACACATATGCATTCAGCGTTACTTACCGACTATGATACGTTATTACATGTGCCTATGGTAGATATAATTGTACCATAAGTCTTTGTAGTTTAGTTTTATAAAATATAGAAGCTATAGGAAGAAACAATGCTTCATTTTTATTACCACACTAGTACAGAAGAAGGTAACAAGCTCCTCATGCATTACATACACAGGCAGAGGTATAGCACGAAGGACATATAGTTAAGTTTGCAAAATAATAGCTATAGAACACAGACATCTTCTTTATTACCCCGCTAGCATAAAAGTAGGTAACATACACATCGTGCAATACAGAGGCAGAGAGAGGCTTAGCACAAAGGATGTAAAGTTAAGTTCGCAAAGGAATAGTTATAGGAGCAAACCCTACTAGCGTAGAAGTAGCTAATAGATCCATCATGCAATACAGAAGCAGATCAAAGTATAGTACAAACAAGCAAAAGCATTGCAGGAAGGATGCATAGTTAAGTTTGCAAAGGAAAAGCTATAGAGCAACAACTTCATCTTTATTATCTCACTAGCGCAGAAGTAGGTAACAAGCTCCTCATGCATTGCATACACAGACAGAGATATAGCACGAAGGACATATAGTTAAGTTTGCAAAATAATAGATATAGAACACAAACAAAATCTTTATTACCCCGCTAGCATAAAAGTAGGTAAGAGACACATCGTGCAATACATAGGCAGAGAGAGGCTTAGCACAAAGGATGTATAGTTAAGTTCGCAAAGGAATAGTTATAGGAGCAAACCCTACTAGCGTAGAAGTAGATAATAGATCCATCATGCAATACAGAAGCAGATCAAAGTATAGTACAAACAAGCAAAAGTATTGCAGGAAGGATGCATAGTTAAGTTTGCAAAGGAAAAGCTATAGAGCAACAACTTCATCTTTATTATCTCACTAGCGCAGAAGTAGGTAATAAGCTCCTCATGCATTGCATAAACAGACAGAGGCATAGCACGAAGGACATATAGTTAAGTTTGCAAAATAAAAGACATAGGAATAACCCAATGTTTCATTATTACACTAGCATAGAAGTAGGTTAGAAACCCATCATGCATTACATAAGCTGGCATACGCACTTATATATACTCGTACAAGCACACTCTCTCACACACACATATAGCCTGACACAGGTTGCACTAGTAAGCAGAATCTAAAAATATAAAATCCTATGATTTTTCATACGTAAGAAATAGTATTGAATAGTGATCCACCTTATGGGAAATTAACATTGGTAGTGATCCACAAACTGATCCACCTTATGGGAAGTTAACATGTGTTGAAGTGGCCCAGAACTCTCCTTTCTCTATCTACTCATATTGAATTTTCGTTGCTATGGAAACCGTGCGCACTGTCTTTCAGTGTGCCTTGACTCCACCATGTTTGATGTTGTTAAGCCGATTGTAGTTTTTTTTCCTTTTGTGTTTACATAGTTTTCTGTTTAAACTCACACCACAAATGTCGCGTTAATAAAGTGAAGGCTAGGCGAACCTGTTATGATATATTAAAGTTTAAATTAATTTGAATCACTTTTATTATACAATTACAGGTAGAGTTTAATTTTTTTTAAACAGAGATAACAGATAGGCAGCACTTATGTGTAAGCTAAATTAGCTGAGGCTATAGGTAACTACCAAGCAGATTATCTTGTTGACAACATTCCACAGCAACATTGGTGTGAATAGGTATTGAATTGCTTTTCATCAGTCACTTATTGTTAGAAAATGTGGAAGGACGTTCGTTGATATTGGGTTTCCTGACGAAGAAGAGGAAATTGTTGAAGAAGTGACTGGCCAACAGAAAAGACCAAACGCAATGCTACTTATTAATCTAAGTCATATAACATTTCTGTATTCAGTAATAAGTGATCGTATTTGTGTCTGGATCTTACATTAACAAGATCTATTTCATTTTCAGTTGGTAATTCACTTGGAACAGCCATAACTTACCCAATGTGTGGATACATTATCGCTGTCTGGGGATGGGAAGCCGTATTTTATACAACTGGAGGTATATGCTTAGTATGGGCCATCCTTTGGATATATCTCGCATACGATTCTCCAGCAGAACACCCTCGAATATCCGCCAAGGAACGCCAGTACATTGAGAAATGCATAGGTGATTCCGTCTCTAAGGACCGAAAGGTATAGAGATATGATAATTTCAATAGTCTTTTATTTGTAATAGTCAATAAAGGAAGGGCCTATTTTGTTTCTTCCAGAAAATGCCGGTACCATGGAAACATATGTTAACTACTGGTCCTGTATGGGCTGCTGTCTTCGGAGGTTGTGGTTCTGTATGGGGCAACTCACTCATAGCTTCTCAAGGACCCACTTATCTTAAGTCCATCCATGGTTTGAGTATTCAAACTGTGAGTATAAGATGGACTGTTTGTGTTTAACACTTAACATACACAGTGAATTACATGAAAAATTATATTTGAATAATCTAAATGTTGTCAGTCGGAATGTAAACACAAATATCCTGGCAGACCCAGAGCGATTGCGACTTCAACAAGCCGTGCTTTAAATTTTATTTTCTTTAATTAATAAGGCTTTAATAATTATCTTACCTAGCATAACTTAAAAATCAAGTATTCGCATTTACAGTTTTTTTTATTTCTGTCCAAAGTTTTCATTATAAGTAAACTGATTTTCACGGATGCTCTGGAACTAATGAGTCCTGTAAACACAAAACATGGTGGTATTGAGTAGGGAAAGGTTGATAAGTGCAGCTGCGGGTTTGGGATTAAATTACCTTCTGTGAGCTAATCAGCAAGTCTTACGCCACTAGTGTCTCTGATTGGTTGTCTCATACATCATACTCGATAGGAACTTTCAAATCGAAAATTGCAGAGAAATCACTGGAGAAATTTCTTGAAACGTGCTCTTTTACTACTCGCAAACAACATTATATCATGAAACTCTTTCAATAATCTTGTCGTGACAGGTGGCCATAATCAGCAAAATTTTTCCCAAAATCTCAAGCCACTCTAATACTGGTTCCATACTAGGCCGGCCAGCATGGGTTTATTATTATCTCATGTAACTTTTTTTTTAATGTTATTGCACCAGGAACCGCCTGCTGGCATTACTTCTGGTGCTCTATCACTAACGATTATGGCCACTTTTTGTTCNGACNTTGAGTGCACACACTTAGGACAACACAAGTGAGTGCTCAGGTATATGCCAACACAAGTGCACACTTAGGACAGCACAAACATCCATGTCTTACGCGGGATTCGAACCCACGACCTTTGGGGCAGGAGTCAGGCACACTACCTACTCCCCCAAGCAGGTTGACATCTCATGTAACCTGGTACATTCACGTACGTACACAGTAGGCAAAAGTCTAAAATAGCTGGCCAAAAGTCGAAAAAAGTATATAACTCATTAAAATATGTTACTTAGGGGTTTTGAGGGTCATTAAATGCGAATCTGAGTTCAAATTTGATAATTTTTCAAAATTCCAAATGGCGTCCCAAGATGGAGGACCAAAATTTTAAAATATAGATTAATTTGTTGGAAAGTTTTTACAGAATATTTTTTCTAACTGATTTAAATCAATTTCATAAAATAGAACAAAAAATAAATAATATAAGGCAATTTCTGGAACCATTTTTAATTTTTTTTTTCAAACTGTTTACTTCTGTATTTAATGTTTTGCTTTGGATTTGATGAACTGATTTTTCATACTTTCAGAATTGTCTATCCAATGTATTCCATGAGATAAAGATATAAATAGCCTTGCAGTGTCCAAACAATACTTCTTTTCTTTAAGTTTGTTTCCTTAAATTTTGAAATCAACTTCGGTACAACCTTATTCGCAGTTAAAATTGAAAATTTTATAAGAGTATAGTGTAATTGATAATTTAAAAAAGAATGACAGTGGGATCTCGTGGGATTCTTAACATTCACACTCCGTAACCATAAAACTGTAATAATATTAATACTAAAATATTACGAATTTTTAAAAGCAGGTTGCACATGAACAAATCACAAATTATTAAATTATAATTATAAATAATATAGTACCTACCTCCAGGACAATTATTCATTTTGCCAGATACTCGCTTGTCCAAGTTACGCACAATAGTATGAGTTCTGAAATACGAGCTTCGAGAGCGACACGTGCTAGACAAAAGTTAAAGGCAAGTTCACACTGACAATAAAACGCAGGCAATGAACGCACGTTTTTATGTTAAATGGTATTCAACGCAGAATTTAGTCTTATTTGAAATCACCCACAATGTAATTAAGTTCGCGACAATCTATTTTCTCTACTTTTGGGGATATTTGCCCACTGTGCGACACTACTACATTCACTTTACCCATTATAAAATCCACATGCACTCGTACTGCATTGCTACTGGGGTCATTAATATATTACATCCCATACTGTAAAGTGTAAACAATATCACTGATTATCACGTAGGCTTCCCAAGATCAAATTACCGTTAAACACCACCTAATACAATAGATATATAAGATAATTTTTTGTGAAATTATTGTAATATTTCCAGAATGGGCTTGTTTCTGGTTTGCCCTATATTGCTCGACCTTTGGTGGCTATGGGGTGTTCCTATCCAGCTGATTGGCTTATCAAGACGAACAAGTTTTCAAAAACAAACGTTAGAAAATTCTTCGCAACAATTGGTAATTGTTGTTTTAATCCTACGTCTAACAATTAAATCTTAAATTACGTTGATCCATTGTGAATCTTATAATTCTTGTTTTTTCATTCTATTTTCTAGCAAATGTAATTCCTGCAGTTTTAAACGTTGGACTGATTTTCACTGGATGTGATTCTGTTGCTGCTGTAGCTATGATAACAAGTACAATAGCTTTAACTGGAGCAGGGTCATCAGGTCATCTTGCCAACACAGTTGAAATAGCGCCAAACTTTTCAGGTAATATTGTTACTAGAAAATAAGTTCTTAGCATTTTGTTTTTATCATCCAAACAGACTAATTTAACCTTTTCAGGTTTCACAATGTATTGGATTCATTATTACAATCCTTGTTCGGGTGCCTAAAACAAATGGAGTAAACTTTAATTGCAAATTTTGATTTACAATTAAAAAAAATGAAAAACATATTACCTAACTATACAATCTCAGAACAAAAGTTATATTTTGAGATTGTATTGTTAGGTAAGGTGTTTTTTATTTGTTATGTTCTTTTTTAAAATTTTAAATCAAAAATTGTAATTCAAGTTTACTCAATTTGTTTTAGTCACCTGAAGAAGGATTGTAATAAATGAATGAGAAACGTTGTGAAATTTCCAAGTACCCTTGCAACCGAGACAACTCTATGCGTATTACAAAGTGTCGGCAGAAAATTCAGACCAATTATGAGTTCTGTGGTACAACAATAGACGTAGTCAAGTATTTAGTAGTATTACTATGCGAGGATATGTCATGGAATTGCCATGTTACTATATTGTATGAAAGGCGTTACGAAATCTGAGGTTCGTTAAAAGGACATTAAAGCGAAGTTTATTAATAGTTAGGCAAATCGCGTACAATACGTTAATATTACCAATATTACAGTACTGTAGTTGTGTTTGGGATCCTCAACAACTAGTTTTAATAAACTACATTGAAGAGATACAGAATAAGACAGCAAGGTTTGTGTTGGGTCATTACGATAGATTAGATAGCGTATCACAAATGTTGGAACAACTAAATTGGGTTTTATTAGCCGATAATCACCGCCACAATAGGATGAAAAGGTTTACACAAATAATTTATGGTCACATGTCATTAAACTGCGAACACGTGCTGCAAACAGCTACGTATGCAGGATAATTCACAAATCCCTCCCCGGGGTTTCAGGACTCAATAAAAAATCAACCAAGACAGACACAGCAGAAAAAAGCATACCTTTAGATGGGCAAACTAACCAAGTTTTTGTAGAATAGAGCGGAGCATGGTGTGACGAAGTTGTATCTTTTCTCCGCTAGGAGCAGCAGTGTCGTAATTATGGCGTTTACAGGTGAACAGAAAGCGTTTTGTGTATTAGAATTTTACAAAAATTAGTCCATAGTGACGGTACAACGAAGTCTTCGTGCAAATTACGACAAAGAGGCATACACAGACAAAACAATTCGTGAGTGGTACAGGAAATTCACGCGGACTGGTTTCCTAAACAAACAGACCGGCCGGGTCCCTCACAATAGACTGTTCAGCGTGTACGAGAAACATTTGTGAGGAGCCCGCGGAAGTCGACATACAGGGCGAGCAAGGAGTTACAGATGCGTCAGACGAGTGTGTGGCGCATTTTACGTAAACGTCTTCGTGTGAAACCATACCACCTACAGCTCTTGCAGGCGTTGAGTACACAGGATCGTGATGTTCGTTTCAGTTTCTGTGTTGAATTTCAGCAGCACTTAAGAGAACGATGGGTTTGCCGAGATGCTAATTTTCAGTGATGAGGTGACGTTTCATGTGTGCGTTAAGGTGAACCGTCACAACACTCGCATTTGAGGAACAGAAAATCCGCATGCAACAGTTGAACACGTCCGTGATTCACCAAAGGTGAATGTGTTTTGCGCTATTTCCTGTCGTAAAGTCTATGGACGATTTTTGTTTCACGAGCCTACAGTTACTGGTTCAAACTACCTGGTCATGCTACAACAATGGTTAATGCCACAGTTACAAGTGGATAGTGAAGACTTCATCTATCAACATAACGGAGCCCCGTGTCGCTTCCATGGTGACGTCCGTGCATATATAAACGCTAACTTTCAAGGTCGTTGGATTGGGCGCTCTTCTGAAAATGACTCTGCTCTTCTATCCTGGCCATCAAGGTCATCTGACCTCACCCCATGTGATTTCTTCATGGTGGGTTACATCAAGGATCCCCTGTATAGGCCCCCTATGCCACGTGACATACCAGAGGTTCAACACAGGATCGTGGCCGCAGTCGCTACCACTGACCAAGAGATGTTACAAAATGTATGGCAGGAACTAGATTATAGGATTGACGTCTGCCGCGTCTGCAAGGGACAACATATTGAGCATCTGTAATGATCTACAAAAAGTTAGTGAGTTTGCGCATCTAATGGTATGCTTCTTTCTTCTGTGTCTGTCTTGGTTGCTTTTTTATTGAGTCCCGAAACCCCGAAGGGATTTATGAATTACCCTGTATAGGTAGAAACGCTCATGTAAATAATATAAGGGTACTTAGGTGTAGAACGGACGCTTGTCTGTGGTCTTTTTTGCCTCGGGCAATTCGAGAATGAACTCGTGTATGAGTTGGTGCATTGCCCCCTGCTGCCAAACACTAACGTTTGATTGCGGGGTAAGGTGTAGATGTAAAGGGTGATAACTTTTTTATGATGAATGGTTTAAACTAGGTTTATAGGGCCTATATTGAGTGCATATTTAGCCATTTTTATACCTATTTACCTGTCTATTTTCAGTGCTTCAGCTTTTAGTGCCTATGAATCATCACCTTAATCATAACATAGTGCTAAAATGTTGCATTTAAACTTTTGTACTGTAACACTTTGTTTACTCTCGATTATTCATCATCTAAGCCGTGTCGATGGAATATCCCTTTTAAGTCTTAAGGGGTATACTTCCCTCTAGGACCGTGCAGATGGCAACCACGGTCCCCGGCTAGTGTTACAATACTTCTCAATTAATATGCCCTGATGTTAATTTCCAGCTCACCTTCCTCAATCCATATTACTAGAGCACCAAAAAAATACTGATATTTATATCCCAGGGACTCAGGCGTGTTATTATTTCTGCGAGGGTTTCTACACTCATACACACCACTTACCCAGTCTTTCATAACCTATGTGGCCGGAATGTGAAGTGTTCACTTGCCTCGGCTTTACTACACAATTGTTCACCTTTGTACCCAATAAAGGACTCGGGCAAGTCAGATGCAGTTAAGAAAAGTTTCTTTATTAACCAAAAACGGATCGATAAAATTATCGTCCGACTTGCTGAAGGCTTACGGAGTTATTTTCATCACTCATATACACTTTTACAGGCATAAACGGTTCTCCGTATTATGACCAATCCCAGCTGGCCTTGACTCAGCTTGTTAAGGGTTACAATATTGATAATACCACCGCTCTGTACACTGCGCCGCTATTCCCTAGGAATTTCCTACTCGAATGGTGAACTTTAGGCCAATCGGTTTGGAAAAGTAATTATGAATAAATTATGATCCCCTTAATGCTTGCCTATTAATGGTTCACCCATCGAGCCTAGAACTACACCTAACACACAAAAATCAATTCTTACACTAACACATCTAACTACACATCTGGTCGAGCTCTCTCAATAATTGAACAACCAAAATTACAATAAAATCAGGCCTAGGAGTGAATCTCCTGTATAATCCCCACGTTAGTTCTGAAAAATGTTGGTATTCACGGTTTTAGTAATTACTGGTATCACAGTTCCATAATGGCGTGGATTCCATTTCTCTTGCATAAACGAGGCTTAACTATTTAGTCTTTAAACGGCGTTAATAAGTCATTTCGATTAACCACAAGTAGCTCACCAGCTCGGCCACCCTCAATAATAGCGAATATTAGTAAAATGCAGCTTATTTACTTCATATATTCTTCTTCCTTCCGCAATTAGTTAAATAGCGATATTAGGTTTAAATCGGCATCACGTTCTGTAACACAGTCTCGGCGATAATTCAATGAAAACAATACATTTGGGTGACTTACCAACTTGTAGCTATTGATAGTAACCTAATCATACATATGTGACTGCATGCATGGCTTTTGTAGTAGTTTTAATGTCTTTGCTGGACATTCGAATTTGCCGCTTAATTCAACACAGCCGCTACTTACACCATTTTTCTGCTGCCTCCCCCAATTGTTGAACACCTGGCGCTGCCTCTAGCCAACGGCTTCCTCGTCAACTACTCCAAGGTCACAGCCAGCTTTGAAACCGCTGTGTAACAGTATTGATAGACTCGTGTCTCCTGTCCACTGCACTGTGCACTGGTTACGTAATGCCCAACCAGCTGACAATCCTTTTCACATACAAAGTTCGCGTTTCTCCACAAAATAACGACGATTACAAACTTCACAGAATTCATATACTATTACTTAACTAAATAACTTTACATACACTGAATTAAATATTCATACACTCTTCATGAATGCTTAATTAATTAATTGTCGGCTCTTTTCAGCCCCGTCGAAACCACTTGTTACAGTACATTGTTTAATCAGTTACTGTTAATTGTAGTTGTATATGTATTTATACGTTTAATGAGTTTAGCGTACGTGTTAGTAATTATGTTACTTATGACTGATAGCTTTTACGTATATCCTTTTTATAGGTAACATCATGGCCTTTACGAGTACGGTTTGTGTAACTCCAGCATTTATAACTCCTATGATGGTTGGATATCTTACACAAAATAACGTAAGTAACACACATACTTTACAAATAGGTGGAGGAAAACTAAAAGGTTTATTGGTTTAGTCTCCCTTTTATCTAGGTTTATTATGTGGTATGTAAGTTTTATTTACAACAGTTTACATTCATATGGCGTGTTATACGTTTGAAAAAAGTTTCACAGTCAATAAACATATAGTTCTTATCTTAACTGTAAACACACACAAAGTCCTATCTAAAATTCATTATACTGTACTTTTCACGTTTAATGTGTTTCGCAGAACATTCACCTTTTGAAAATGGAGCCAGAATAACAACATTAGTAGTCATATAATTGTGTGAACATTTTACACCAAACACAAAAGGCGATCTTTTCGTTTCATCAATGACCCATCCCTCACTACTGTAGTGCATCGTCTTGCAAGTTCTGTCCTTTGTCTGTTTTACCTTTATTTTTATGGTCACTGCTCTAGTAAGCTCGCATCTTTGATTCATCCTGCTGCTACCTATGTTCGTATTACCAAGCAAAGTGTTTGATGCCATCCTTAAATGATCAAACGTTTACGGTGCAGAATAAAACCGCACACTTCCCATATATGATAACCGCACACTTTTTACCGGATTTACGATTATCAATACCGCACACTTTAACGATACGATATGCAAGAGGAAACGAATGGAAAACAATACTTACCTAAAATGTATCAAATTGTATCTTCTTGGAACTTGTAGCCAATGAGTTTAAAAAACTGAATCCCATTAATTTTCTCATGGATGTCGGCAGATTAAAGCTGGATCCTCAGTGATGTATGCGTGCGTGCGGTGTGACCTNACTGATAACGTCATTACTTTTCACCCAATCCGTTACTTGAGGTTAGTACGCCCACTTGTGGCTGGCCCAGAAGTTACAAAATTTCAACAAAATCGCAACAGAGGGAAATCCAATCTATGGGCAGGCAAAATTGGCTCCCTATTGAAGACTTGCTTATGAGAGGCCCTACAATCCTCAACAGCATATCAAATTTGTAGGGCATCATCATAAGAAGTGTATAATAGGACCTGTGATCCCGTAGTCTTATTTCTTCTACAAGATACAAGTCATCATGTTTACGGTTATTTTGGAATATGGGTTTCACCCAAAACTTTCTCCCATTTCTTTATAATTTCCGTAAATACCACAATAAAGCTAATTACCTTCTATAGTTTGAATGAAAAAAAGAAACTACTTTCCTTGTTCCTTCTCTCCTAACGAAATATGTGTTCTTGCTCTTATTGGCTATCAACATTTATGTCGGGCGATTAAAACAAGAAAATCACACAGCGCTGATAAAGTCGCACCAGAAGTCATCGCATCACTGAGGATGTTGGCCGTCGACCATAGCACTCACAGCGATACGTCAAACCCCATGCACGCGCACGCACTCCACTGAGGATCCACGTGAAGTCTGCAATAAAAAGTCATGGTTCTGTTTTTTTTTTTTTTTT
>KZ891695.1:10253-20360 GCA_003456935.1 Machilis hrabei | reverse complement strand
CCTATCCGGATAGTATCGGACTGTCCGAAAATTCAGATAGTCCGATTAACGGATAGTGTCTCGGACTGTCCGAATTATCGAACAGTCCGACACTAATCGGATAGTGCGGATTTTGGATCCACGGTCCGGATAGTATCGGACTATCCGAATCTTTAAATATCCGGACACTTAGGTGCTCTAATATATGCTCTCATCGGAGGATTTAGATGTGTGCACTAATTTTTTTACATTTAACGTAGTAATTGTAAAGCTGAGAATCAATCCACANGCAGACAATGTTTACTTTCAAGAGAAGTACAGGATGAGCATAAAATCTTTACCTGATTAAAACGAATTATAACTTAAGAATCCAGATGGATAGAAAAATGAAGTTTGTAGCAATACTTAGGCTAATTCCAAAACTTTTTTCTTTACAGTTGTACAACCTGTGGGNGGTATAGGTAGCACTACAATCGCCAGTATCAAAATGGCATATATGAAGGAGAAAGTACAGTGTGTNTTATGGTTTCACGAAATAAAATCGCCAATTACAGTACAGCGAAACTTCAGAAAAGAGTGCAGACGACTTTCGCCAAATGTGTGAAACATCAGAGATTGGTATAACAAGTTTAAAGAGGCTGGCAGTGTTGGTGACCTAAAAAGAAGTGGTAGGCCTAGTGTGCGTGAAGAGACACTTTGTTGACGCTGTGTGTGAAGCTTTTCAACCCAGTCCTAAAAAATCAACTCGTGCATGAAATGAACTTGGCATGCCTCAGAGCACAGTGGTTAAAATTGTGTGCAAACGGCTTCATTTATATGCGTATAAAGTGCAAATCGTTCAAGCCTTGAAGCCAAACGATAGACATCAACGTGATGCTTTTGCTACGGAGATTCTGCAACGAATTTATGAAGACAATGGTTACCTACCTAAAACATGTTTGTTTTTCTGATGAAGCAAAATGGACACCCCCAACACCGGATATTACTCCCCTTGACTTTTTATGGAGGTATATTTAGGACAAAGTGTATCTAGACACCATTTCATAATATTAACATTTTGAAGGCAATAATAACGGATGCTTTATCGTCGGAAATTGAAAATATGTTGAAGAAAACATGAACAAATCAAATATCGAATGGACGTTCTCAGGGCAACAAACGGAGCACATGTTGAAGTGTATAATGTTACAAAAAAAACTGTTTGAGTTGAGGTATAATTAGCAAAACATTTTTTATTTACTTAGTATAGTTTTTTATATAATATATTTTTGAAATCAGTGAAAGACTTTATACTGACTCTGTACATCGCAAAATAGATATTTATATTTTTCATTATAATATTACAAGATGTTTATTTATTTTTACAGTGTTTGAAACCTTAGAATATTAGTATGTATTTGTACCAGTTATTCAGTGACCTACGATATCATTACACTTCAATGTATTTTGACCTTGATCATTAGGCTTCAGTCTGCAATCAACAATCTCTGTAATAGGACCGTAATCGATAGGTTAAACGTTGATCTAGATAAACAATGATTTTGCTAGTGTTTAAAATTGACTTAAACCAACTTTCGTTTCAAGATCATCAGAGTTAAGATGATGATGATGATGATGATGTGAGGTTTTACGGCTACTCGACACACATGGGTCATTCGAGCCGGTTTACATATCCAGTACTCACTATTTTTATGAAGGTGATGATGAACACTTTTTATTGAGACAGTGAGGTGAATAACACCCAGCCCTAGCCAGGAATCGAACCTGGGACCTCCGGCGTGCAAGGCCAAGTGGCTAACCATTAGGCTACCGGGACCGGCCAGAGTTAAGACTGTCGCTAATTAAGCGTATGGAAAATTATGGTTAAAGTATTACTAGTGTATATAATAACTTTGTAGCTACTGCAGATCATCTAAAAATTATGAATTTATTAATTTCACTCTTTAATTTGTAAAATATGTTAAGAATCACTTCATATACTGTAGACGTTAGATGTGCCTGAACTTTCCCACTTTTTGTTGTACGTTATCTTTCGTTTACGTCTTAGATTTCTCTACAAGAGATACGAATTATCTATTCACTTATCCTAACTAGAATAATATAATTATTTAATCACTCAATTTTACGGTTTACTGAACTACCTCCAACAACATTCATTGTAAAGAATGTTTAATTTGTCAAGCCACCTTTTTAAGATTTGAAAAGAGACAAATCAAATATTTTAANTCACAAGGATGGTAAAACAAGATAAATATTAAATATCAGAGTTATTACGAAGCAACACCAACGTTGTTTGTACTAGAAGGCTGAGATTACATTTTCACCATAAATGAACAAAACAAACTAATATTAAATAAACAAAATAATGTAACACATTAAGAGCTACTGTGCCAAAAACATTGAACTAANACATTGATTTATATTTAGATATTAAATCTNAAGTCATGAATTTTACAATTTCAAAATTTTATTAATAAAAAGGATGAAAGAGTTCAAAGTTTTCTAATATAAATATTTATTGAAGTAGCTTCACATACCCAGATTTCTTTTCTATTTCAATTCCAAAAATAATGTTTGCTGTGAAATGGATTTCGAAGACTACCGTAAATGTTACATATATTATAACAGGTAACCATACATTTCGGAGAAATTTACCAAATCATCATTTCTGTTAAAGGAAGTTTGTTCCTTGGCAATATACAATTTCCCTTAAATAATAAATAATTTATTGGTGTTAATTTCTCTTTCTCAAACCTTAACACTGTCTCAGTCAATTTCGTGGTCTCAAAACTAATATACATGTTTGGCTGTAACTTATTTTCAGTATCACATCTCTGTGATTAAAATGTGTAACAATAAATTATTTTGTTGACAAACTAAAATGTATTTCCCATGTGTGACTGATTATAGATTTTGCAATGCAATTGATAAATGAAGTGTCTTCTGTCACCGGTATCAATCTTATCATTAAGTTTATTTATTTTTTTCTGAATTTGGTTTAAAACTTCGAAAACTGTTTTTTATGTTTTATTTGCTTTTTGACCTCTAACTCTTTCATTTCTGCCCTTCATTTACAAAATCATCTAAAGAACATGATTTTCATTTTGGATAATTTGAAATCCAGTCTTATATTTATTATTGGAAGCAGTAATATGTTTATCAATTATACGTTGGGGAGACGTTTGTCCAGGAGGAGGACAATAAATTATGATTGATATTATTTAAATATTAGTTATGTAATTATGCAACGCAAAGTGTGTATTTGATATTTACGATTGAAAAAAGTGAGACATGGAATAAGACCAGCGATGACGGAAATTACAGCTTATTGCAATCTTCATACCCGTTTATTAACGATGTATGATTCGTCACATCATACACCGAATATTGTTTTTGTTTAGAATTTAGGTTGTTCAGTTCAATAAAAAATGGGTTCAGTCGTTGTCAACAGTCACTTTAACGAAGATAAAACTTTCATTATTCTTTGATATCGACAGCATTCCAGTTGTACATATCATATTGTTACAGTTCATCGGAGACATCGTATAGTATTGTCAAATAGAAATACAAACAGCTGGATTTCCAGCTAATAAATTCACAATAATATGTTCTTGAAGTTTGAGATATCTGACTGCATTTAAATTTAACAACCTCAATGCTACGTAACTTTACTCTGAACAAACAACCAGACTGGTAGATCACTGTGAACTGATCAGTTGTTTTAAGGACAGTATAAACATTTTCAGGTGATATGTTGTCATCTTCTTAGATTTCTAGTGATCGTTTGAACATCAGTGTCACCATAATTAACAAATCATCCTGGCACATCGTTCAATGTTACGTCACACACCTGTGCAATAGGATACAGTTATTCACGTATCACTTGCGACAAATGGTGTAGTTGACTCCGGAAAGTCATGTTTTCACTCTTAAACTAACGTAACTAATTGTGTTAGTCATAAATGTTATCCTTGTTAATGTTATATACATGTATGAGTATATGTATATTTGCATAAAATATTATTGGTAAAAATTTGTTTCACATTTCATTAATTTGTAGCTTTGTAATTATTTTCGTTTAAAATATAAACGATGTCTAGAGAAGTTTGGTAGCTTAATTATTATTATAGAAGAGATGAAAATAAGTCATAACAATAACAATTAAATATGTAACTTAAAGCCATATATATATCTTAATTAAAAATATATTACAGTACCTAAACTAATACGTGTAAAACAAGTTTCATTTTCTTTCTAGTATTACTATTTATATGATAAACATTTAGTAAAAAACAGACTTCAGTCTCATAATTCAATTTCCTAAATTCATTTTAAAAAGGTTAACAATTTTTCACTCCGTTTTTTTTACGCAGTGTATAAATTTAGCTATATCATTGGAAATATAATCCAATTTTCTGTTCAAAAATTTTGAAAGTAACGCATTCGTAATTACACTCTAGAGCTGTTATTCAGAGTCGTTTGCTAGTCTACGTTTAAACTCGGTTCAAATTGGTCTTGGTTCAAAGCCGCATCAAGCAAGGACCAAAATTTCGTATTCAGAGTCACTTCAGTTCCAAGGACTAAGGCCTTTTTTTTTCGTCCTCGCTTCGATCTCACACACGGTTGCCAACGTTTTAGACATGCACAATAGCAATTTGTATGTAAAAGTTGAAGTAACAAATGAGTAACGAAATCACTTGGGCAATAGTAGGTGATAACGGTGGTGAAATTAGGGTAAAATGAAAGCGGAAAAGAAGGGAATAACGATGCCACCTCTCGAAAAAAGACGAAAAACAGTTTCTATTGAACATAATTCGAAAAAGCTTGGACATAATACACAACAAATCAACCGAAACTAATACAATTAGTGCCAAAATCGAAGCGTGAAAGGAGGTTCATGAAGTATTATGTGCAGCCTACGGCACAAGAAGGGAACCGATGAGGCTGAAGGAGCGATTGAAAATAATGAAAAAAATTGCAAAATATAATATTTTCATGGTAAATTTGTATTCCCTCTATATTAATAGCCACCTAAGCGATTTATTTGTTCATATGTCTTGAACTAACTTTGATCAGTGAAAGGTTCCATCCGAAATATGTCCCACTAGTGACGGATTTTTAAGTTTATCTGTTTTCTGATAGCAATGGATTTTAAGATTATTATGGATAATGCACATTCTCCGTTCAATCTTCCTTCTAATGATTTGTATTACTTGAGTTTCCATAAATGTATTTGAAAGATATTAAAACCATTTGACAATTTATCCCTTAAGACTTTTTGCCAACTGCCATCAGCATCTGACTTTATTATGCCCTAGTAATCATTTTCTATTTAGTAATATGCTACTTAGTAGAAAATACTGTGTTCCACAGTTCTGACGGATACAACCTAATGTTTGCATTAAAGTTGTATAATAATATCATAATGGGGCTAAAAAAGGCTAGAATTTATCCCGCTTTCTCCACTGCATGTGACATAGTAACTGAAGCTTTGGGTAAGTGTTTAGATAAGAAATAAAAACTTGGTAGAAAATTGGTTTGAGCCTAATGGCTCATGTATTTACAAATGCCAATTGGATGAAATAGCTTCAACGAATTCAGGCTGAAATAATTTGACTGAAATAATAACATTGGTCTCTGACTTAAAATTACGCCTACCAACCAAACTCTTCATAGTGGTATGTGTATAGTACGGTCTCATTATATCTGTTGTACATAATAGTATACCATTTTGAAAAATGTAAAGTGTGTATCCTTCCACTTTCGTTTCATTAAACATAACCTGAACTGTACAGTAAGTTATATGTTGGTCTAATTTATTTTCTGTTCATTTAATATTGAACTGCAAATAAAATAAAGCTTTCATAAAACAGGTTGTATATTAATCAAAAGTTCACCTAGTAGAGAAAACTGTTCTCATTGGTTGATTCTTATAAGGAGAGTATCAGAAGTGTAACCCACAGATTGCAATGGAATTACGTGTGTGAGTAGTTTTAGGGCCCAGTATTAACGTGTATAAATATTGGCCATCGACGGACCTTAGCGTTCAAGAAAAACGAGTATTAGTTTTGGAGGGTGATGTGAAATATTTATTTTCGGTCCACGAAGCAACAGCTCTCGTAGAGCAATGGATAACGCGTTGGACTGTTAACTTTTAGGCTTGGATTCCTGGACGAGTCAATGTGTTAGTTTTATTTCTAATGAGTTTATGGTTCTATTTTATGTTGTTATTTTGTTTGTTTGTGGTTTTAATCACTCAATTTTTTATTTGGGCATCATACTAGAATAACATTTTTTTCATGCATAATTTCACAAAGAATGTTAAATAGTTTATAAGTCAATAAAGAACAAACTTACACAATATTGATAATGATATTGGAAGTTACACTTATAATACAAATTATAATTACTGCAAACTTACAATCCACACCCATTTGGATGATATTTATCATAAGAACATGTAAAGCACAGAAACGACTCGATTGTACCATGAACATTTTACAAATGCAATACTAAGGCAACAACAATTTTCTTTGTGAACGGAACTCGGAAAGCAAATATCATTCACGTTAAAAATATTTCCCTTTGAGGCACAAGTTTTGATGCAAACCATGCGTAGTGAATCATTCTCTCAAAAATAGAAGCACACAGCTGATGATGTACCAGTGAAATAATGATAATAGCATCTTCTCTACGTGTCAAATTACGTTCTTCAACATTGAGAACATGATAGTTTTGTAGTCTTCTAATGAAGTTTTTAATGGTTGGCACATTGGTGTACATTTTGGAGGTACCACTTTTAATGTGAAGGTCGGGTTATCATCCTCGTCAGTGAAGGCTTTGTCGTACAGCGAAGGGTCTGTTTGTCCAACCCACGAGTCGACGATAAAAAGAAATGGCTCTTGTTGAACATACGGACTTACAACATGTTTTGAATACCTCGCAATAATGTCCTTTTTCAATTTCCCTGATTTTAAAGGCTGTTATGTAGACATTTCTACATTTATTTATCAAGGCATCTACCTTCTTCTGTACCTGAGGGCCAAAATGTCCAATTTGTAGGCAGATAAAAACAGTTGGAAATAACTTACAAGATGATGTTATTGCGTACTGGGTTGTGTACGAATGCGTCACTTGTTCATTTACTCCACTTCAACTTCTGTTTGTTTTTCCTCTTTAAACGACAACGTTTGGTAACTCGTAATGTGGTACTCGCATCCTGTTTGGTGCGTGCTGATAACAAAGTCTGNGTTGAATGCTGGAATAATGGCAGATATTTGTTGTTGAAATATCTGTGCAGCCTTCATCGTTTCTTCAAATGTGAGTTTTTCTTTCCTGCTTACGTAATTTGTAACTTTTCTTTGAAAATTTTATATTTAACTTTAAACCGATTTGCCCATAAAAAGATCACATTTGGAAACTGCATTGCTGCTGCCATTGCCCACTGTTGTAACATAGTTGTTGTTACCAAACGACAGTGCTTTCTTCGAACCGTTCGTACACACACTTGTCGATAGCATGACATTTATCCTTCGAGCAAATGACCCTTTTGGTGTCGACGTGCCGTTAAACAAGACACCTTCGAGGTTCCATCGNTTTCCACCTGTTTTTTCCAACGCCACAGTTGAATTGTATTTTTTAAACGTTTACTCCCATATGAACGTAAAGACTTCAATGACCAGGTTGGGTGCTCTTCAGAAAGTTTCACAACTTGTATCTGTAAATACAAAATAAATATTCAACATTAAATTATGTTCTATCATGTATTTTACAATTTGTTAATTTGTAATTGATATAAAAACATACCTTCGTTTCAAATGGATCTGAGTCTTCTTGTCCATCGTTTGATTCATTGTCAGAATAAGATGAGGTATTTGTTTCTTCCAGTGAATCTTGTGTTGGTTGTAAATCAGAAGCATATTCTTCATCACCCAACAAAACCTCTTCTTGCTCTTCGAATTCATTCGTATGTAACACACGTATTATTGTCTTCACAAAACAATTGCCCATTATCCTCGATCGTTCAGACATCGGAGAGATCTCTTTATCAACTATTATATTTAATTGTTTTAACACTTTCACAGCGTAATGTAATGCACCCGTGACATCGCGCCTTGCTTACTTCCTCACTTTCGATAACGGAAATATTTTCGAATTGGTAATATTGATACTCATCACTCCCAACATTTTTGAATGAAGGTCCTGGAAGCGAAAGCGTTTTTTCATTGCCTGTAGTATTCATTTCTTCGTTTTGGAATCATGAACACATTTATTTATATTTTCTCACATTACTCTTATTAATGCAAATAATATATACACCCGTTCTNCTCCAATATTCATCGTCAACTACAGATATGTTACACTTGTCATTGTATGAACACGAATCTTCCCTTCCAACGATAACAGGACATGAAAACTCTTACGACAGACTGTACCTAGTAGTTTAAATAAGTAAAAGAGTCGAGGTAGACTAAAAATGGGACCCACAATATTACAAGAATGACATTAACATTTTTATACTTGTATGTATTTATAAAGTTACATGAACACTTATTTCGTCATAATTTTATAATAGCATCTTCATTTTTCAGTTAACGGACTGTTNTGGTTACCTCTTTGTAACAACGATTATATCTCCTGGTATGCTGTGTACATTTAAATATAATGAATATATACAAACACCAAAAACACTGTACAAAACGTAAATTAAAATGTAAAGGTAAACAACCAAGAAAAAAAGTGTACTTGACCAGGAATCGAACCCGAGCCTAAACGTTAACAGTCCAACGCCTTACCTATTGCGCTACGAGAGCTGACGCTTTGTTGACCGAAAATAAATAGTTCACAGTGCGAGAGACGAGCCCCCCTCCCCCCCAAATTAAGACTTGTTTTTCTCGAATGTTAAGACCCATCGTCGGCCAATATTTATACACGATACTACTGGGCCCTAACACTACTCACACACGTAATTCCATTGTAATCTATGGGTTACAATTCTGATACTCTCCTTGTTAGTGCCAATATAGTGTACAGAATNAATAATTCANCGGGCAGGTGATGTGGTATCACAAAGAGTCAATATCACTTAAATCTTGTCAAACTACTGAGAAATTGACATTTTCAAGTAAATAAATGTGCACAAGTGGGACATATTTCAGATTGCACCTTTCACCGATCAAAGCCAATTCAAGACATGTAAACAAAGAAATCCACAGTGTCGGCCTTTAAACCTTTAAACGTGGTGGTAATAAGGTTTAAATATTTAGACTCTTTTATACCCGGACGAAATATGGATTAGCCTCAAACCACGACTCTAAATACAACAGATACTGCTTTTCTTTAGTCCAACGTTAGTCTTGTTGCAGAAACGGCTCTGAATGCGGTTATAAATCTGTGTAACTTCTGGTCTAGTGTGANGTGCTGGTAGAATAAATACTACGAATTTTTTGTATATCATTTTATATTTTTTAATATTTATATTTGAAATTGTCATTGTATGTGCAATAATAAAAAAATGTAAGATCAGCTTGGAATTCGTAGGCCTTCTTCCTTTTTTATATATAAAAAGAAACGCGTATAAACTATAAACCACTAATACTTACGCAATATAATTATTTTCACTCTCCTTTCAGCATGACCTGAATCCAGTGGTAACGGTCTAGCAAGCTGCTATATTATTTGGTTATGAACTAGTAGATGGAAAAGTGGGGTTTCGACGCCCACTGGCCTCCTCTGGCTTCCGCATATAACTTAATTTTTTCCACATTTTTCCGATTTTTTTCGATTTTTTTCGAATTTTCTTTTCGAAAGTTTTTCTAACGCCATCATTAGAGCTCTGTTTAACTATGGCTTGGAATAATTTTTTTAATTTTATTCCAAATTTTGTTTCCATATCCCTGGTGTGAATGACGTAATCAGTCACGTGACCGGAGCTCTGTTGTCCTATGGTGGAGAAACATTTTTCGAAAAATGTTTCTGGCGTCATCATCGGAGCTCTTTTCAAATATGGTTAGGATTTTTTTTCAAAATTTGTTCGATGTCGATAACTTTCGATATCAATATTTTTTTCGATGTCGATATTTATCGATGTTGACATTGTATTGTTTCGATATTTTCTTATATCGATAC
>KZ891688.1:0-10902 GCA_003456935.1 Machilis hrabei | reverse complement strand
TATTTCTTTATTTCAATTTGAAATACTTGTGTAGTAATTGTTATCATTAATCATTTTATATAAAAAAATTGGCGAATTTTAAAGGACCCCAACGGGGCTTTGCTTGGAGCCCCTCATCTTCGCATTTGCTTTTCGAACGCTTACACTTTGAAAAGATGCCCGCCTCGCCACTGCAGTCTGCCCAATGCCATAAAGCATAATAAGAGACCTGTCTGAAATCAATTAATTCCACAGAAATCATCATAGTGGCTTGGCCACAAATTAAACTACTTACATAGGTCTTCTCTGTGTATTTTATGAATAACCAAGTGTTGTACCATCTTGGCTCTTTGCCGAGTATCGATTCCACACTTTTACCGTTAATCCAAAATTTGGTAGTATTTTAAAAATGGAAGATTTAATTTTACAAAGCATTTTTAAGCTAGTTCCCCAGTGATGAGGTAGTGATCATTGGATAAACTATATTTTATCCAGTGATCATTGGCCACTCAAGAGTGCCACGCCGCCCTCGCCTTGTC
This sequence comes from Machilis hrabei, assembly GCA_003456935.1. NCBI lineage: Eukaryota > Metazoa > Arthropoda > Insecta > Archaeognatha > Machilidae > Machilis > Machilis hrabei. The sequence goes on along the minus strand of KZ891688.1, from coordinate 10,384 downwards.
ACTAGCTTTAACCAGATGTTTGCATTAAACACTTGACAAGTGTTTCTTGAATGAAAGAGAGTATTTCCATAACAACCGCAGTAGCAGCTATGAATTGATTAAAACCTACACGAGTACTGAGGTGAGTTAAACTTATTGAAGCTTATTTAGTTTCTTTAGTGTTGTATTTAAGTTGCGTTGTACTTGTGTTTTTAAAACTTGAATATTAAACAGGTAATGCTATACAATTATGTACAGAGTGATATTAGTGAGAAACTCGGTGGTTTATAACCATACCTCAGCGTTTCCACTACAATGGCATTGCCGGAAGGAAAACGCCACGGGAAATTCCTTACATAATGATTAGAACTGTCATTCGGGATGTTTGCCATGGCCAAACATGTGTCAAAGTTTTGAAAACACCAGCTTTTTGTAGTTTGATGTCTTCAGTGGGTTTTTAGAGGTTTGGACAGCATACATAACTCAGTTTCTGATATGGTATCCAACCACCACCTCACATCAAAGGTCTTTTAAGTTCTGCTCCACAGGTCAGATTGAGGTTTCAAGCATTCCTGCTCCTACAGGGATACAAAGAATTTAAAACAGATGTCACTACAAGCTACTGCACATGCTGTATTTTAGACATTTATCTGGTCAATGATAGTCTAAATACTTTAGGTTATATTGTTCATAGACAGGGCCAGTACTCAGAGAGTCATCATATAATGCAAATGACATTTCTCTACGTGGAGATTTCAAGATCCCCTTCAATTCCTTTAAACGGAACGATCTGCATTTTTTTTTTTTGCACAACATGATTGCAACTTTTGTAACAAATACACCCTATTTTTTAATTATTTTTTTTTACTTATTAAACAGCGACAAACCAAATATCTTAATTGAGAATGTGAATGGAAGCGCACCATTATTAGAAATTTAGAAAAAAGATGCCTTTCATAAGATACGTTTAAAGTGATGGCCTTCCACTTCTAAACCTTTTTATAATATTATGTTTACTCTTTGAGTCACTCTTCTGAGTTCTGGAATGTATCACAACCCAGTTACATATTTTTATGGTGGTTAGCACTTCCTTGTCAATATTGTCCTTTAAAGTTCCCATTAAGAAGAAAGCTTAAGGCATTAAATCTGGTGAATGCGCTGGCCACGATACCAGTCCTTCGTGGCCAGTCCAACAACTCAGAAAAGTAAAGTAGCAAATATTGAAAAACAGGGTATGTTGTACTCGTCTCGAGAAGTGCAATCATGCCGAGAAAAAAACATGCAGATAGTTCAATTTGAAAAACTGAAGTGCACCTTGAAATTTCTCAAGTCCCTTCACCCCGAGAAGCGTTGTTTGCACTGAGTATTGATCAATTTTTGTCAAAATAATTTTTCCCTAAAGAGTTGCTTTTAAAATATTTCAGGTGGTCAGAGGTACTGCCTCACCCTGTATATGTAACAAAAACTCAGTAACTCTTTAGAGTGTTACATCAGTGAATAGTTCAGACTGAACTTCTGAAATAGTTTAATGCTTTTCTGTTTGTGGGTTTTCATTTAATTATTAAAAATACTACATCCTACTCTTTTTATTTGTGGCTCAATGACCCACCTTTCTGTAAGTAGAAGTGATATGCACACTTTCCAGTATTTACTGAAGATATTAATCTTAAGGTACTTGATAAAGTTAATCTGGTCCAGACGACAGTTCCATGGAGCGAGATATGTTTGTTGCCCATTAGTTAGGATGTTGAGAATGATAATCTACAGCTAAAACAGATTCTTGGATGTATGTAAATTATACATGTGTATTATACTACTGTAACAGACTTTCTTTTTTGCAATGACATTTCTATTTCAAATCATAATTTAAATTACAGTAAGTCCTACTTTAACACTGCCCAGCACAAAATTGTTAATAGGGCAATGTATGATATTGAGACCAATCAAATTATCCCTCAATTGTTACTAAGTACAGCTTTATCATACATTTTAAAATGACCAATTAAGTTTCTTAAGGACAGCCTAGTCTTAGTTTGCATAAACTATGTCATAATAATAACTTGATAATCATTTTAATCTCACGTTTACTTAGTGGTCTCATTTATCTGCAAGCATATCATATTTAATTATTATTTAAATAAAACATAAGCTTGTAATAGGTGCTTTGTAAGTGCATGAAAGTTGTACTTTGATTCAAAGTGAACAGTTCTGTATATATTGGTAAATGTCAAGTGACCTGTAGTACATTTTTGAGTACAATTTAAACCAGAATGCTTCTTAAGTGGTTGCTATACCACACATTGCCCTAGTCTGCGATACATTGTTCCCATCTATGTTTTTTTAGCCAACTAATTCATGCATGAATTTGTTTTGCTCGACTGCCACCATTACATTACTAAGAGAAAGACGAAAGTTTCATGCAAACAGTGATNTGCCATTACAGCAATGAAGGTAAACATCTACTCTATGATGATGGTTATGAACATTTCAATTTACCTGAGCCTTTTATTTATTCAAAATAATTTTATTTTTGTACTCTCTTAAGGATAACTTATTTCAAAGGCAGACCAGGATTTTGGAATAACATCCTGACATTTACTTTTTGTAAACCTTTGTAGAAGAGCTGACTCCATGAGCCTGTTTCTAATCACCATTGTGCACACTGATAATCAAAACTTAATATGCGGGAAAGCCAAAAGCTATTGAAGACTAATTTGTTCAGTTTTAAAATTAAAAAAATAAATAAATCAATATTGCACATTTTTCAAATCATTAAGTTTGGCTTCCATTTGTACATGGATGACCTGAACAACAAAGGCAATTATTTTGTGTGCTTGTTGATAAATACTACAATGTTTTATTATTCTAATATTTTTTTATTAATGATGGTTTTACAGTGGCTAGCAGAGGGATGTATGTGACATTAACTATTGACTAAAACCAAATGTAAGGATTGTTATTTCAAGAAAAGAAAGACAAAATACAAAAAGGTGGGTCAAAACAATCCCTTTTAACCGAATTTCTCTACTTTCTCTAAACATAGTCTTCGGTATCATTGTCTTTAATTATTGGAAACTTAACAACACACAAAAGCAAATATACTATGCCATATGGCCTAAACCTGTTACCATTAGCATATGGAACATCAATTACACCCTCTCTCTCACCGTCGTGCAGTCGCGGACCTTTGTTTGTTTTATCGTTACTTTCATGATCACTGCTCTACCGAGCTCGCATCTTTAATTCCTCCTGTTGCCNTATAATTTTTCCATTATATCACAGCATGAGTCCCCCAAAAAAGGATAGGGGTCACAAAAAAACACATTTCCAAACATTAAATTTTTATTAGCAGACATTACTTGTAACAACTTCACACAGAAACATTTATTTTTATTATCTAATTACAGATTACACATTAAACAAAACTATAAAACATCATACAAAAAAAAATCACTATTTAATACAATACATTACAAAACTAATGTGCTTATTTGTAGGGGCTACTTTATGATTTCAATAGTCGCTTTTATTACCAAAATCTTAACGTTATTTGTAAAAACATTAAGCGATAACAGAATTCAAGATAACTAGTAAATAGTAACAAGAATTAAAAAGTGGGCAAACCCTCAGTGCAAATTCTATACAATCGAATTGTTCACCTGAGATTCACACCTAAACAAAGTTCATTTAACAAATTGAAGTAATCAGATGGTATTACAGGTGATCAAATGTAGCATTTCTGAACTGAAATGAACTTTAATTAATTCAAGCCGTGCTTAACATACAAGCTTGAATCAAACTTTACTTTTCAAAATTTTAACTTCTAATGATTGCTTGAAGAAGCACTCAAGCTTTTGTCAAATTACAAACTCAGCATTTTATGCCCTATCAAACTTGAGAAAGTGAAGTAGGACTCAAACAAAATCGTACGTTAAAAGAAGCTGTACTCCAATTTCAGACTTTGCGACCCTTTAGATGGAAAGGAACAAGAATCAGTCTGGGATTTTCTGAAGTAGTCTGGTTTTTAAGTTAGTGAAAATTAAAAAAATAAAATTATCAGCATCTTTTAGATTTTACTGTTATATGAAACAATATTTATAGACACAAACAACAAAACACTTTCTCAAGAACTGCAAACGACATAATGTTTTAAAATGTCTAAAGTATTTATTTCCTATTCCACACAATCTGTAATGTTATATCACACAACAGATACAGTAATGACACACTTTTGACTAGCAAGTAATTAATCAAGTTTTAACAGCTTAATAATGGTGGAAAGTCAAATATACATGTTTGCAGTTCAGAACACTGTACATGGTTTAAGAAATATAGAAGAATAGTCTGCAGATGTATTTTACACAATTAGAATGTTAGAAGATACAAATTACCTAAAACAATCTCTGCTAGAAGTTAACAGACAGCTTTGATAGTACAAAAAACTAAGCTTTGGTCCCAGATACTCAATAGCAAAACATGTAAAAGATGTCCAAACATATTTGATATAACAAGTCGACTTAGGAACGCTTACAATTTTGACCCCACAAAATAGAAAGCACATTGTAACAAACTTGAACACAAACAACAATACTGATATCTAATAACCTCGTGTGCCACCCACATACATTTTAAACACAAAACAGCTACCATTGTAATTCAAAATTCAAACAAAAAATTAACGTATCTATTCAAACTGCCTTCTCAACTTTAATCTGCATATTCCTTTAAGGGCAATATTTGCTTGCACTCGACACTACGGAATTCACACAAGAAAACAAATCAATTCAGCGAGACCTTGAGAATCTAAAGCCGATCGTAACCCCCTTCTGTATATTTCCAAAATTCATGCAGTGACTGTTCTTTTCATTATGAACATTCTCAGAAAGCATTAAGCTACATACTTAGACAGGTAAAAGTTTGCATATTCCTCAAAATTTCGGTTTAAGTTAAAACGAAAATTCGCTTTGTTGTCTTGTTTAAGTGTGTTTTTAAAAATACAAGGATTAATTACGTAGAGTAAAAGGTGTACAGAAACATAATTTAATGCTTTATATCTGCAAGGAAAAACAACTAAATAGCAAAATATTCAATACTTGTCGGTACAAATGGATTGTCTGTACAGCTTCTTAGAGGTTTGGTAGTCAGCCCCCTTAAGGCTACCCAAAGGGTACAGAGGTTATGGTGCAGATACTACCTTAAAGGAGCAATTCGGATTAAAAATGCTTTTTAGCTTAATGTTGGAAAAAATTATAAGAATTTTAGTTTTTTTTTTTCATTGTAATAGGACCACCCGTTTGTGATTTATGACGTCACGCGCCATCCAGTGATGAGAGAGACAGACTAGTCGCCTTGGGTTAGTGCCTTTTGCATACTGTTAACCTTTGTGAATCAAATTGTAAAATGGATTCAAGGTTTAAACCATATCAGTTCAAGCATGTTGCTAATTCTAACACAAGAAGAGATGGGTCAAATGTGGTTACAAATGTCAGAAGAAGATCATTGAATATAGAGTGGTGCCTTCTGATCTCGAGTGTGTGTGTTGTAATGAAAGTGACATTGTGAACAAATTAACAAGCCGCGATGAATGTAAACAATGCATGAAAAGTTTGAGCGTGTGGTTTTGACTGTAGACACTTTAAATGCAGCCAGACACTGCATCATTATGAATGCGATAGACAAAGAAATGCAACAAAATTTGGTTGCTGAATGTTTTTAAAATTGGTTGATTTTCTGATACCCCAGTAAGTCAGATAAAAAACTGCCAAAATAGAATTTAGAAGTTTTTCACAGGTTGCTTTTTCAAGGTCTCCTATGACCATCCCTTTTTGTAAGACGATGAAATATATTATTTTGTTCGATTTCAAGTCCATAATAATGTACGTGACAAACTTGGCACTAAATCCAGGCGAGTCATATTGGCCATCACCTGAGACTGTCACTTCACAGACTTTTTATGAGAATCAAGTTTTGTTTGTATTGCAAATACGTGAATCAAAGTCAGCTGAACACATTTATTTACTATATCATAAAATGTAGTTTTACTGATGACAAACAAATTGAATACCACATAAATGCACAGCTGATGAAATTGCTACTGCATCTAGTCGTCTGTTTTTATTTCTTGGCTGAACTAGCAATAGCTTCTGCAACTATTATTTTTGCACTCGTAAACATAATTTGACGACTTTTTTCGGTTTATTTCTTCAACTTCACCTTTTAAAAATAGTGATGGATAGGCTTTCTTTTTTAGCAATGTATAATTATTATTGTTTGGCATTAATCGTTCTTTCAAAATAACGGTCTTTGAAATGTTTCGAACAAACGACACTATTTCGAAGACTTGAAAGTTTTTCTGTTCATTTTAGATTTCCAAGGTTTACATCGTTTTGGCGACTTACTGCGATTTGGAAAATGTTAGAATGACAACTTTTTATCAACACAATATTTCTTAAAGAATTACATCGATATTACAGCACTGATCCAGCATTTTTGCTCAAGATACCACGAATCTGTTCACAATAAATGAAGAAACGTTTTACTGTGCAACATTAAACACAGAGTTAAAAAACTCAGCACCACCGAACATATAACAAACATACTGGCCTGTACGCTTCGCTCAATCAATCTCTACTGTGCTCAGTAAAGAGACACAGTTGACTCATCACTTCTCTGACGTCATTACTTCATAACAAAACGTTTTTAATATTGTAGCCCCAAACGTTGGGTAGCCACTTATAACAAAACGTTATTAACCTTTTGATTTAATTTCTAAATACGCCGCGGCTAGGTTTCCGTGGCGACCAGACATATTCCTTAATATCGGGAAATCAGACACCAAAGCTCGGGGAATTCAGCCTGAACAATTATTTATTAATCTACAATACAAAATTTCATACCAGCTCCCACCAGCCAACCCCAACTCAATCACGTCCCCTTAAAAATCCATAAATAGTCATTTTAGTTATCGTCCGACGAAATTATTTGCATGCGTAATTATTATTCAATTAGTTCAGGCCTGACTAAACTGTAGCACTTCACCGTCAAAGAAAAGGAACAAGTTAAGAAACAAGCTAGTCTTTCAAATATTTCCCCTCGAGCTCGGGTTATTTAATTTGTATATAATTGTTTCGATCTTACCGGTTTTACAGCTGTAGCATAGCGTTGCGGACCTTGAAGTTTAGCCGAATAGTTTATTGCGCATTTGAAGTTCGGTATTCCAAATATTGCGAATGACGAAAGCCAGTTGAAGATCATTTAGATTCAGGCTAAGTGTTCGAATTAGGCTTAGGTGGACATAATCACGTGCGACTACACGCTTTGAGTTACTTTAGGCATCTCCTTTTAACTTTCCAACACAGTCTTATTATCGAAATCGGCCCCATTGTTGCTTCAGAAAAACACGTCAGAGTTTTTAATCACACGTTCCCTTTCTTCGGCTGCGATCTGAAGGCTCCTAATCACTCCCGCCATCTCGTTACGCGGATAAAAATAGTTCGTACTTGTAATTTACGTTTTCTACTTTATTCCTTCCTTGTTCCATAATTAATGTTCATTTGCTATTTCCACTTTTCGATGAACATTTCTGCTTACTTCGTCCTATATTTTTCAATAATAAATAGCAACTTCACCATCCTTGATATCATGCGCCACTCTCCTTTTCTTGCAGTTTTCTGGATGCCTCAGGTGGGGAACACGAAACACATACAAAATGAATACAGAATACGAATGAAAAAGAATTGACGTCCCCTTTGCACACCAATTTCGTGGTTCAAATAAAATTTAAATATGACTCGTATGTAAATATTACTTAGGTTAAACCCTTATAAATCCCTTAATATTAATATTAAGCATTCTAATCACCTTTAAATCATATATTACAACTTTCAAAGCAATCTCAATTACCACATTATTATTTGTCGTAGAGCAAAATAAAAAAATACGCGTTTCTTATTTTTCAATTTTCGTTCATTTAAAACTAAGTCATTTTTAACCCGAACTGCTCCTTTAAAGTGTTGCTAAAAACCTTGTTGGACCACTTTATGTGCTGGGGACACGCAATCTGTTATCCCAATTACTCCTAACTCTGAACAGACCTGCTGATCAGCTCAAACTAAAATTACCTTACAGCTATTTAGAGCATTTTAAATGCAACAAATCAAAACCTTAAAAATTTGATATCTTCAGCAAATTCACCCAGTTTCTTAAAGTGTATAAAACCAGGACCAATATGAGTAGCATAATTTAAGAACTGCAGTATTTTCCATCAATCCATTCACAACACGAGTAGCTACGAGTCTACTCACAGCAAAATGAAAATGTTATTGGAAACGTACATATACTGCATACGCATTTAAGCGTTCACATCTTTCAGATGAATGCAACAGAAGAACACTACAAGCTGACTATACTGATTAATAAGTGAAGCTTTATCATCTACCCAAACAGTAACTCATAAAGATTTAAGGTAAAGTTGGTCTTACCAGGTACACTAGTGCAACTAAAGAACACACAACACAAACTTCACAACCAGATATTTTAAAAACAAATACATACTGCTAATCTTTCTGCTGTCATACACAGAAAAAAACATCAAAAATAATAAAAGCAGCTCAGCTATGCTATAATAAATTAACAGACAGCATTTTAACATAAAATATTCGTAGTCGTCTTACAGAATGACATTATCTTATTGGAATCACTATGATTTCAATGCAATTACAACATATTATACACATTGTAAGATTAAGTACATTAACATCCAAATTTTATGATTTTTAACAATACATCTTTTCTATTAATTGTGGGTTTAGGCTACACCAACACACACCATTTAACTGTCTATTTGGCTGTACAGAGTATGTAAATACAGCTGTTTTTCACAGAGAAATAGTATTACTCAACTGCTGGAGCACTAGCCACACATAGACGATTCATTCCACGACAACAAACAGTACTTATACTGATTAATGGAAATGAATGGACATCACAGACATTGACATGAAGGATACTACAAAGCCCAACCTTGTATAGGACTCAAACCCACAACTGTTAGTGTATTAGCTGAGTGGCTAACCAACTGCTGTACTACAACTGGCTCTTTGCTTGATTGGATGAGGTTAAATCAGATGCCCTTTATTCCATTTTCCAGATAAAAGTATGGAAATAATAAAAAAATTGTTTGACAACTTTTCACTTCCTTGATTTGCCATAACACAATATACAGTGAAGTTAGACACAGGTCTTGGCCAGGTTCACAGTCCTGCAGCAACATTTTAAGGTGTAGCAGACACATACAGATTTAGCTCTGCTATATTAAAGTGATTGTATGAGTATCACGGTTGTGTAAGGTAAAACACACTGCCCTTTAAACCACTTTTGAACAGCTCAATTGTCAACTAATTGAAGCTCAAACATAAATGTCATGATCTTTGTAAACTGCAATCACAAAACATGTTAAAGCATGTTAAACAAAAACAGAAAAAAACAACAACTTAAAAAAGTATAAGTTCAAAACCTAAACTATGAAACTTCAACTACTATGAGTGAGTGTTATGAAATGAAAAAGCAGATTTTAAATTTAAAAGTTAACTGCCATTAATAGAAAATCATTGGTATAATCTACCCATACAGCAATCATCACATACCAAATGAAACAGACTACACCTGAAAATGCTGCGCAGAACATATTATTTATTAAACTAATACACCATGGTATAATTAACTACTTCTAGAGATGTTTCCCTTATTAAAATTCTTCCCAAAATAGGACTGGCCTGCGTTGCCAACTTGGCTACTAAAAATACTGGGGGTACAAGGAGTTAATTTTTATTCAAAATTGATTGCAGTTTCTCAATATTTTGAGGCATTTATCAACCTTGTTCCTTCAGAAACTAACCATATCTATATTCATTTTTTTTACTCTTTGAGTTGAAGAACTGAAATAGGTATGGCAAATTCTTGAAAAACGTGATTCGTAAGTGCCAACAAAACATTGAACAACTGCTACAAATTTGATGTACAGAAAAAATATTTTCTCTAAAAAGTATTTTTACATGGCAAAACATTTCCTTTAGTCTGTATCTAAAGTACATATATTTTCCATAACAATACATACAAGTACTGTGTGTAACATTTTGTACTACTCAATCATCTTACCACAACATTTATGTCATGTATGTAAAGTCAACCCAATCACAGGTCTAAAATAACTCTCGACTTCCTATTGAAGTGTAGTCTCTTCTCAACTCACTTGGCAATTTAACTGTCTCCAGATGCATCAGCATCTGTGAAAGAAAAGTGGCAAAAAGAACTGCTCTTAGAGATATTAGCAACTAGTATTCAAAACCAATAAACCATACAGAGAATGCAATATCATTCACAGGAAAGGGGCTGGACAATTATATAT
>KZ891651.1:0-10619 GCA_003456935.1 Machilis hrabei | reverse complement strand
GTCGCTTAGGCACAATATTCCCATGAATCGTTACAGGTCGGATAAAAGCATAAAAGTTGGTATGGTGGTAAAACTTAAGGTATGTAACATGATAATCCATTGCTCCAAAGATTTAGACCATATTATGACCATATAATGATGTGTCTTGTAAAGAAAATGGTCACAAACCAGTAAATCAACGGCGAGCACATACAGTCCGCGAATGTAAGTGATGAATGGAAGCAATAGTATATACTGCTGATGGAATGAATAAAATATGNGTATCTTGGTGATACATTAAAGGTATACTTAAGTAACACGTGTTTAATAAAATAACTAGTGGTCTAACATGACCGCTAAGTACTAACAAAATGTGTTTATTTTCATAATTTAGCACGAAACTCCTATACATGTGNACATCTACAAGTAAATAAAACAAAACAATAAGCATGAAATGAATATATATTCCTATAATACGTCTATATCACATTCACGTGTCTATTTTTCACACATGCATGTGCAAAGAGCACAGCATGGAATCCCCATTTTGGAACAAATGCAGTTCTTCTTACAACCATTTGCCGATTTGCAGGCACATTTAGTGAGTTCTTGACAAGCTTTAGCGGCCTCTGGTAAAATCATCCAAACAGGTAGCCATGATGCTCATTGCATGGTCCAACCCCAGCCTTCTGGTGATGGAACGATTAGTTCAGCTTGATGACTTGTTGTCCAAATACCTTGGTATGCCATTTGACGTACGTGTTGCAGCAACGAGTCCTAGAATGTAATGCAAATAAAATAATTGCTTAAGTAAACATTAAACCACAAGTTATATTATTCTTAGAAACAACCCCGTGTTTGTAGAAGTCTTCTCTGATATTCAGTGGTAGAGCTTTCATATCACGTATATGAACAGACACCAACGGGCATAGTTATAATGGTCGAGAGCAAAGAAGAGGAACACTAATGACTCCAGGGATTGGATATACAGTGGAAAGTCTTTTACTCTGTNTGCACAAATAAATATTAGTATCATGATATCTGTATTTAACACTAAATCCCAGTACTGGAATGTTGGAATCTTCTCCGCCATGGATTGTCTCCACCTTTCAAAGTTTTCAGTGGTTTCAGTGTTAGTTATTTNTGCATATGCATCACGATGTAACTTTAACAAGGCTAGGGCCGTTATTTGATGGCTACGGCTAGTTTGCGTTAAGTGAGTAGCTTTTAGAAATGAGTCTGCTTTCCCTTCAGAGGCAACACCGGATTCCGTGAGANCAACTATCCACTCTGATTCCTCCAATAGATCTCCTTAAGCATTCCACAGTCCCTTTTCTAGATGCAGTGCCCCAAACATGATTACATATTTATCCTCTCCGTATATCTCGGGATAATTCCATTGAATATACTTGGCAGTTGCGAAAAGTGGCTGGTCACAAGCTAACACCGATGTCTGATCCGGATGGAGGAACTCAGTTACAGGCTTAATAATGTCCATCCCATGCTTTACCATTGCTGGTGAATCAGCCTTCTCCATAAACAATGGCAGGAGAGAAGTGATAGCTGGAGGGTCAACTGTTGATGGTTGCAACGAGGCATGATAAGCAGCCCACGAAACACCATCTCCGGAGCGTAGCTGAACTTTCAGCAGCCCGACATCATGTTCGAGTCAGCATTGCTCCTTAGTGATGGCTTGTTCAAGACTTTTTGTGAAGATTGTTTCGTTGACACCTGGCAGAGATACAGCTGATGTCTTTAAGTACACGACANGGACGTTGATATATGAGTCAGGAAGAGAGAGGCACGTGTTTTGGTTACCTGTGGGAAAGGAAGCTACGTCTCTGCAAATACCAGGATTATTGTTTTTTGGAACTGTATAATGCTAATGCCGGTACCGTGAAAGGATCCTTGAGCCGATGTTGAGGACGGATTGTAGTCCAAATTGTCCAACGCACCTACAACAAAGATATTCTTTCTCCAATGTGCGGGGACACACTAAACNATCTCTCTCGAATTGCTTACACATCACCAAGGTCAGCATGTTTTCAAGATGGATAATTCGGTCATACGACACACTGACACGCAATTCCGCTAATTGCTAAATAAGTGTCTTGCTTCTTGTAGTTGTGTGGATGTTTAGACAACGAAAAGTGGACATGGGGGTTCTCTTTGTATAGTGTGACNACTATGGGTAGCCTCTGCCCCTCTTGTCTTGGAATTATGTATGCACATCTGTCAAATGGTGAGGAATGCCTGAGAGTTTACCATGTGGTCACCTTTTACGTTTGGTCCATACAATATCATTGAGGTGGNAAGTNTTGTACTGGGAACCATCCGTTATTGGCAGCCAACAGGAAATGTTCCAGAAAACTGAATGTTCTCTTCGCTGAACATCTCTTCTTGACAGATTCTGGATACTTTAGCAAGTAGGAAAGCTTCTTTTTCGTAATCANGGACAAGTAAGGCTTCTTTCAACATTTCCTTCATGCATTGTGGAAACACTAGTATGCAATGTTCGCCATCTGATTGTTCCTGCAATCCCGTATCTGTAAAATGTGCTAGTACCTTCTCTTGTAAGCGGGTTTTATTAACGGTTACATCTAACCCTAGTTCTTTAAGGTTTTCCTCGTACGATTTATGCAGATCTGTTAGTTTGAAGATATATATCTCATCCTCCAAGGACTCCTCCATGTTCCATACTAACTGTACGAAAGCAATAGCTTTAACCCGATCACTCTCCTTACTTGTCGAGTTTTTTTGCCGACAAAATCTACGGTAGCGATTTCTGTATTTCACAAGACATAACCGGTGATACTTCGCTTCAATAGCAATTAGATTACCTGCCGCAATTTTCACCAACATTTCAGTGTCTTTCATATCAGTAGCCATTGTTCTTAGCGAGATTTTTCTGCCTGGAAGGTAGAATATTCATGAAGCTTCACGGGGTTATCTACACCACAAAATATGCAAACGCGTTTAATATCAGACCCTGATTCACATTTTGAATTACGCATTTGAAGTTCATCATCACTACCTTTCATTGCTCTTCTTTTTCTGCTCTTTTGCCTCTCTAACTTTGCATTATTACATTTTTGGTGACAGGAGCGATGCCAGCAAGCGTTATTTTCAATTAAGTTATCTAATTTAATTCCTCCATGAATTGCATAGCATTTAATGAATTAAACTGTTCCACATTTTCTACGAAGCTTCTGTACACGACTTCGGCATTATGGGTCTTCCATTTTTGGGAACAGGACAATTCCTCTTTCATAGTTTGCTGGCAGATCATTCATAGACTCCAGTCAATTTTTTCTGATTTTTTTCATTCACAGGGTGATCTAAAGATAACCCTGGACGTTAAAATCTGGAAACAAATTTGTTATTTTCGGCCATATTGCAAATTAAGTGTCATACAGGGTTAATGAAACACAAAGTTTTGGAGCAATAGATAATTTTGAAGTTTATTATAGTATTAGACATCCCTGAAATTTTGGTGCTTTTAACCACCATGTAACGATAATTTCGCTAACCGACCTTACTATAGGGTGGATATTCAGTCTGGAGTAGCACAGTATTTAACTGAACATTATCACTTCCAAATCATTGCAGTAGTTAATTGAATTCACTAATTACATTCAACCAGCTATTCATATATTTAGCTCAAATGATGCATAATTTGTATTGGTGTTTTTGCAAGTCATAAATCTGTAATTACAAAGCTTGTTTGCCCCGACCAAAAGTACATTACACTAAATAACAATGCAGTACTAATAAAAATAAAATACAAGAAAGACAACCACTAGAGATTACATCATAACATCTACATAACATATTTAAAGACAGAAAATTAAAAAATAAGTCAATGTATTAAAAATACATAGCCTACTAAAGAAACTGAAAATAACAAAACAAAAACATGTCTTATGTTCCTTCAAAATATTCATCTATTGAGTAGCAGTGTTTGTTTGCAACATAGTCTATTGCTTACATTTTTTTTAACTGGTTATTTATTATTAGTAGGGCTAACAGTTTGTATGGTTGTCGGTAGGACATTATAAAATTTACATCCAACTATATACTATTATTTTTGTTGTAGATAGAAATACTATGTGGCATGGATAAAAATCATCCCTATGCCTTGTGTTATAAATACCTGATTTCCCCTTGATCAGTGGTGATGCGTCTAAGTGTGTGCAGGTGTGCGCAAACTACCTAACTTCTTAAATAACATAACAATTTCAGCTTTTACTTAAGTCAATTTTTCATAGGTTTATTGGTTTTAATACAAGTTTAAAATATAAAACTGTAATTGACTATAATCATGTGATGTCCACTTACGCGCGTATACATTCAATTTTATTCACGGCCTAGTCTGTTTAGTATCCACTCTGCTTGTGGTTAGTTTTTTCCAGGGTGCTGCGCATACACCATTTGAAAACGGTGTGCATCCCGACTCGGGCATGCGCAGTGTCCATTTTTTGTACTGTGAGGGAGAAGGGGTGAAAAGTTTAAATGGGAAAATAACACGTATTCGGGGTGCAGATTCTTCGCACGCGAGAAAGGAAAATGAATTCTGTTCAGAGTTTATTGCGAACACCGTTTTCGTCGTATGAAGAAGAACTAAAGTTGCAAATTAAAACACTAGGTCGGCCTACTCCAAACATTGCGTTAGAACAAAAAGTGAAAGGCTACAAATCATGAATTTAAGTTAAAGTTTAATCCAGAACTTTACAAAAAACATGAGTGGTTGTGTGGGTGTGACATAAAGAATGCAGCATTTTGCTTTCCGTGTTTGCTATTCTGTGGGGACTTTTCTTGGACAAGAACAGGCGTGACTGACTTAAATCACACGAGTGACAAAATTAAGAGCCAGTCAAAAGTTCGAAGAAGTGATTTTTTGTTCAAACAGATTGAAACTGTTAAACGAGATTCATATTTATGCAAAAAGCACCACATATTATTGTTACCAAATATTATTATTCATTATGTATGGGTTTACTTTATAATACAAACTACTCTATTTTTTAAATCTGCAATAAAAAATACACCTGTATTTATTGTTACAATTTGACGATGGACTGAATAAATTTCAACATACAATGTAATGAAAGGCAAGCAAGCTACAAAAAAGGTAAAAGTAGCCTATTATAATTCTTAAAGAATATTAACAATTTTGTTTCGTACATGTAAAAGTTCAGCATGAACTGAAAGACAAGATGCAACATTAAAAGGGTATACAACACTGGCTAGTGTTGTATAGTCAATGGTATCACTATTCCAGAATTTTATGAAAAAATGTATGTTTACTAGGAGCAGTAGAATTTTCATGCACACTACCTGTTATGTTAGTCACCAGACGCCACTGCCCTTGATGTTGGTATTAGTTGTCACAACTAAATACGTTTATAGAAATTTAAAGAATATAGGCCTAACGTGATTGACAAGATACACTCATACATGGTATTTTTAACATATTTACTGAATACTGCATAATTAGTGCTACACTGGATCAATTCTCACATTGCGCATCTTTAAAATAATTACTTTCATGCAATTACAGTTCACACAAATTGAGTGTGTCTTTTTATATGAAAATAACCCAGATTTCTGGCACATTACTTAATAATGAAGGATGGATATGATGTAGGGTGCTTATTCATATAGCAAAACCTGTGGATGTCAAATTCACCATCACCAATCATGATCAAATTTAGAATTCTGAAAGTATGTGTATCGAAAGTGATTCCAGATTTTTTCAAGTTGTGTTTGGAGTTCCAACTGTCAGAAGTTGTTAAACTTTGTAAAAAATCAGCAATCAGCAAAACTTTTATTTGGTAGTAACGCACACCCTAATTAAGATAAGAGAACTGGGCAAGGTCTCATTTTACAGATCTTAAAATTGGCTGTAATATGATATGTAACATGATAAGGATATTTATACACAATTAAATTTTCAGTCACTTCCTTACTGTATTGCCAAGATGGTCTGATAAACAAATTTTTTTAAAGAATAAAAAAAACTAGTGTGTGAAATTTCCAAAAATCTAAAAAACCATTGATGTCCTTGAAAATGTATTTGTAAACAACCCTATCATGTTACATGTGATATTGAAGCTCATTTCAAGAATTTTAAAATGAGACCTTGCCAGCTCTCTAACTTAATAAGGTTGTGAGCTATAACCAAATCAAAGTTATTCCGAGCGTCAAATTTTGACAACTTCCGACAGCTGTTACTCCGAAACGATAAATGAAAAAAATCTGACACTAATTAGGAGTCTCTTTAGCTACAGATATTATCACAATTCTGAGTTTGAGCACGATTGGTGATGGCAAATCTGAAACTTGTATTGTTATTGGAAAGACCCTTGTGAAAGAAACAACAGTGAGTTGATTTTTAACATTTTTTGTTTCTACTTTCTTTAAAGGTGTGTCACATGCACTTTGGTGATGGTGATATTTTATGGGAGTCCTCCTCTTTTGATGAGAAGTCAGGCCAGCTAGTAACTGCACCATTGGAAAGATGATGCAGTGCCTTCAGTATTCCCTGGCTGCCCCTTGTATATGTCTTCAAGTGCAAATTGCAGCAAGCGCGATTCGCCAAGGAAGAAACGACAAAGGCTACAAGCAAAAGCGATGGAACATGCCATAGAATGTAGCATCAAGGATAATGCTGCATAAAAATCAAAACACAAATTTGAAACTTTTGAAAAATTTGTTGAGTGTAGCAAGCTATATACAATGTCATCTTTTTGGGATGTTATCGTTAGGCCAGAACTTGTTCTTTATGTACATATTAAAGCTGACATTGCTCCAGAGTTATGTTATTCTGTACTTGTTAACAATGATTTATTTTTAACTGTCTACATAAGGGGAGTAAAAGTGAACAGTCTTGGAAAAAAGTTTCAGTTTCCACTGAAGCTGAACTATNTGCACAGTGTTATAGAAGTTTTGGATTACATTGAAAATAAATCGATTAGTGAAGGATTTGACATTAGCGAGAAGTGCTCCATTCTTAAAGCTGTAGTTGATACCTTTGAAAGTGAAGACGATAACGTTTTTAGGTTCTTTTCGTCACAGATTGATTTGGTGCAAAAGAATAAACACAGGTTGTGGTACAACACTGAACTATTTGTATTCTCTGTTCTTATGTTTTTAATTTCACCTCATGCATACACTTTTTAAGAAGTTCAGGCAATGTTATTTTACCACACCCAAATACCATCCGTAGAGTTTGTTCATCATTCAGATTTGGGCCCGACTCCGAAAAACTGGAAGAAAATTTTCTTTTCTACATGAATCAGAGAATTGTACATCTTGAGCCACGTGAGTGTTATGTAACCCTTTTGGTAGACGAAATTCATATTAAACAGTTTATGGATTACAAAGGTGGAAACATTGTCGGGTCGTCTTTTAATTCCGAAAAGCTTGCTTCGAGTGCTCATGCATTTATGATTCAAAGTATTATGTCGTTATTCAAGGAAGTTGTTCATATAATGCCAGTCAGCACACTGACAGCTGAAATTCTTCACTCTGTGATAAGAAANGTGGTTTTAGGNCTTGAAAAAATTGGTTTCAGAGTAATATGTGTGATAACAGACAACAACTCCATTAACAGGAAAGCTATGTCTTATTTTGCTAGCTCACCAAAGGTAAGCATTGTCTATCCTCATCCTAGTGACTCTTCTAGACCATTGTTTTTTGTAATTGATACAGTTCACATATTGAAGTGTATAAGGAATAATTGGATTAATCAGCGTAATGAGAGCAAGTGCATGTTTTTTCCTGATTTTGATGGTACGTGTAACGAGGGCATCGAAGCATCGTTTACTACGCTTAGGGACCTTTTTAGTTTGGAATCTGAAAAAGTGTTAAAGTTTGGTTATGGATTGTCTTTGAAGGCTCTGTGGCCTTCTAATTTAGAAAGGCAAAATGTGAAACTTATTCTGATGGTATTTAATGAACATGTCATTGCAACTCTTAAAGAACTCGGTCCTAACCATAACCTTTTGCGATACAAAGGGACAGCTACTTTTTTAAGTATAATATGTAGCCTTCATGGTGGAAAATAGTGAATGTTAAAACCAAACACAAGGGCATTAGAATGAGAGACGAAATGCAAGAGCTACTGACAAATGTAGAGTCTGATGAAAAGACCATGTTCCTCAATAAATATTTGTCATGGTTGGATATATGGGAACAAAAGTCTCTGACTTCAGGAGTATTTACAAAAGAAACATTTGCTGCTCTTAAACTCTCAACTCATGCTCTTCTTGAGTTAAGTACTTACTGAGCTGAAAATGACGTATGTCTTGCTAGGTAAATTTCAGACAGATGCATTGGAAGCTCGTTTTGGACAGTATAGGCAGTTGGCAGGATCACAGTACAATGTTTCAATTAAGCAGGTCTATGAAGTAGAAAAAAGTTGAGAATGTCCAGCATAATGGAGCAGAAAATAGAGACCTTGGTTTTAGGTAGTTCTGAAGCTATAACAGTTGAAGGTGTAAAAGAGAGTGAAATATCAGAGGTNGAAGGGGACTTGGAAAACTTCTTGGGTTTTGATGTTAGTAATGCTGAACTACTTGGCATAGGCCGTGATTTACCAATGATAGTGTATTTGGCAGGATACTGTGCGTATGGGGTGCTTCGAAAACTAAGCTGTGATTTCTGTAAGAAGAATTTAGTTACAGAGAAACCAATGAATGACACAGTAACTTACAGATTGATTAGTGTTCTTGACAGAGGTGGTTTGTTATATCCACAGCAAAGTGTAATTCAGGCTGTTACTTACAATTATGTAGTTGTAAATAAACTTGTTAGTGGAGNNNTTGAAAGTCGGTTTCNCATGTCAAAAAACCAAAGAGCTCTTGCAACATATGTAACTGTAATGGTTCTTGAAGCAAATGAATTTCCTGTTTGGGATACGTGCTGTAATGGTCACATGCCACANAAAGTGCTGGAGTTCATACTGCGTATATCCACCAATTCACTGTTCAACAATTACTGAAAAAAAAAAACAAAAAAAAAAAACTGAAACTGTTTCCCCAATGGTATCACAGTGTTTACAGTTAGGCTGTGTGTTAGTGTGTTAAGTATTCGACTCTGTGCAGTTGCATGTAACTATATAACGGATTTTGTTTAATTATTGTTTGAACAAATAAATGTGATGTTTGGTTACATGCTTGTGATCTTATTATTAGTGTTTAAAAACCTTCCTTGGTCTCTTGTCAATTATTTTTGTAACGAAAACAAATCTGAAGTGCCCAGAAACCATTTAGCCAGGGCTGATGATTTATTTGTTCGTTTATTTAATTTTTTTTAATTCTATAACTTTATCTACCGGTATTATTTTTATCAAATATGTAAATTTTCAAAATTTGTGGAAAATGTTTACGTTAAAACAATAGTTCACTGATAAATCTTTTACAATTTCGTACACAATTTTCTTCAATTAAAAATATTGTACAGGCTCTANGTATAGGCTAAAAGATGATACTAAAAAGATCAGTGCTAGACTATCTGTTAGATAGGGAACGTTCATATTTTACGTATTTAGTGTTCACTTTCATTTTTTACGTCTTAAAGACATTTTATTCAGAGTTTTCAAAACAGATATACTTTTTGTATCCCCAAACAGCACATTAAGAAAACAATCCTTGATCACATTTGATTTATATTTTTAAGACCACAAACTCATTTAACTTCTTAATCATCTGTTTCACTGTGTGAAAGAAAAGTTGCAAATTCTGATCCCATTTGAGAGGTCCAAATTACATCACTCTGGCTGAGAGATTAAACTAGACTGTCTGTTACTTGGTGTTGATGAATAACTTTGATGAAATTGCAATCTATTTCTCACATATGGTGAAAGAGGTGATGTTTCAAATTAACAAGTTTGTACACCATGGTCTTCTTATAAATACATAATTAGTATATCTATAATGTCACTAATTAAGTAATGAACACTACTCTTTCAGTAGTCCCTCTTACAGGAAATATGTTTTATAAATGAACACAAGCTTTGGTGCTTTTTCTGTTCCCAAACGGTTATGGAGTTTGGACTGGATCATGCCAAAGGAAGAGAAAACTCCACACTGGTACTTAAATTAATGCGATCACAATACCATATTCAGTTCAGCTAGTTGATATTTTCTTGACTTTGCTTTATAGGGCACGTTCGGGTTTTACGCTCAGGTTCGTCAGATTGCTCAACCGCGCTTATTCGTGTTCGGCATTCTTCGTCAGATTTAGCTCAGACGTCCACCTTCAAGCTTGGAGCAATCTGTCAATTGAAGTGCATGGTGCGTTAATTTTAAAATGGGGAAAGGTGGAGAACACCATCTGACCACAAAGAAATCAAGTGAGAGAAAGAAATCGTACTTTGTTTGTAAACGAATTGAGTGACACAACTGAGTTGATTGTCCTTTATTAAATAGGAAACGTGTGTTAATACACAGGAAGCAGGTATATATGATCGATTTCAATTTTGTTGGGTATTTTAACTAAGGTATCATATTGACTCGCAACGTCTTTTCATCAGATTTGCATTTTAGTGTTCGGTACAAGACCACAAAAAAATGAGCAATCGGATGAAATATGGGCACGTGATATTGACGTCACAGATTAAACCTGAGCGTAAAACC
>KZ891584.1:2340-12519 GCA_003456935.1 Machilis hrabei | reverse complement strand
GGCCTTCCAAGCTGTCACGGCCTTGACGAAACCGTCGATACCACTCGTACACACACTTCAAAGATACAGTATCTTGCCCATACACCGCTAAAAGCATTTGATGACAATCTTTTGCTGACTTTCCAAGCTTAAAACAAAATGCATATTGACATGTTGATCCATGTTTTTGTGTTTTACAAAGCCACTGCACTATGCTGCACTTCAAACTCACGCGTAACAAAACAAAACGTCTGAACGAAACACTGCTTGTCTAAATGTTGTTGCATTCAGTAAGAAAGCGGAAAAATTTGTCGAGTTATTAGTCAAGGTATAAAATGTACAGTAAAATAAAATTTGGTGCATGAGGTAATGTTAGTAAAGTAACTTACCTGGTTGATGTCCAATGAATTTTATGATGAAGCACTTTCTTTGTATCTAGTTATTTACACGTATCAGTGCAGTGTGTGTCAAAACCTCTTATTTTCATTTCAGGAAACAAAGTTAATAACCCACAAGTCTTATCGAATTGTGCAAGATAATGAAACGCATCTGAAAGAGGTAGAGGATATTCTGAAGAAAGACAAACGATACCTGATCTTAGACTACATTCCTGACGAACGTAAGAAACTCATCATGACTTATCTAGAAGATCTGGACAAAAGGGGACCTCCACCGCCACCTACGGCATCCGAGCCGACGAGAAGGCCGATCAAGTGACAGACGGAGATCGATGGCCGTGCGGGAGAAAGTGAAGGTGTATTCTAGTGACTGTTTTACAGTAAGACAAGATGAAAAAGTTGCATTTCTAACCAGACCTGACTGATGAAAGTTGTACAAGTGTTTATTCTTATCATTTTCGAAAGAATTTGTGTCTTCACCAGGTTTTGCTTGACCTGCAGAGTTGAAGTGAAGTGTTTTAATTGTTTATTGTCTTTAAATATAATGTGTATTAAAATGTTGAAAGACATACAATTATGTTTTATTTCTTAACAACGGAGGAGGGGATTAAAAAGACATTTTAGTAAAAAAATAAAAATAATAATACACTCTGCTCATTGACCAAGGAAAGGGATGAAAAGATAATTGCCAATTCTGGTTTTATTTGCTCCAAATGTTCAAGATTTAGATTCTGCTCTTATAAGTGAGACCACACTTAGTGGAGGGTGCATAGCTTTGGCATTCTGGCTAACAGTTTGTTCGTGGTTTCAGTTGTTAGTTCTTATGCAGCTTGGAGCGCATCACNTTTCGTTGGAACTGACCTAGTGTCCAACTTGTCCCACATTTTTGCTAATGCTGATGGTGGGGTCTAGTCATTATTTTGATAGCATTTGCCTTCTGCATGCTAGTGTAAGTACTTCTTTTCTTTTAATACTTATATACATAAATCTTTCATCTTCACATATCTGGAACAGGAGAACACTACCAGATACTTTATAGCATTTCTTTTCATCATTTTATGGAGAGATGTGAGATTCTTTTTTGTCTTTTAATGGGCAAAAATATGATCAGTTTAATATGAGAACCTTGTTAACTAGCTGACTGCTCTAGGGCAATTGTGAAATTTGACAAAATTGAATTTCTAGTGTTTTTAATAAATAAAGTTAACTCAAAGTTGTAGATTTATCTTTTCACGACATTTTGATCGCTGTTATTCTGATATTATTCAGTGTTTAAAAAATGGTAACATTGCAGTCTAAAAATTAAAAACATTAACAACACTTCCACTTGTTTTAAGTTTTCAACTACCATTGTTTTTAAACACTGAAAAAATTGTGAATACAAAGAACTTTATTTATGAGTGGACTTAAAAAAATTCATTGGTATAAAATTTGAAGTGAAATCCAAGAATCATATGAAACTACCAAATTGTTTACATAAATTGATCTCTCCATTTCACAGTTGCATAGATAGGAGTTACTAAATGACATGCTATATTTGTTACTTGTTGCTCTTCTCCTCAGAAGTAGCCATCTCCTTATTTCCTCGATGCATCCATCATCTCTGTAAACTAACTGAAAACAAAAGTGGGATTATTTTGAAAATCATTAAAACCCGAACACTTGAGAAGCAACAAAATCCAAATTACGGTAAGCATCGGTCTCNGTAGTGTAAAATAAAAACATTGTGCAGACTTTTCAGATTCTTAAAACACGGGGAAAAAGTAAAGATCGCACCGCACATCACAGCATAATTACACTGGACAACAAATTTTGAGAAAAGCCATTGCCTCGAAGAAAAAAAATAGCCATTTCTTAACCCTTTGCGGTCCTATGTCGGACTCAATCCGACATTGAAAATTTGTCATTCTGGTCCTATGTCGGACTCAGTCCGACATCTAATAAAACGCCCTTTAACTGATCCAATGTCGGTCTCAGTTTGCCAGAATGGTAAACGTTTTTTTTTGTGGACATTGAGATGCATGGCTCTGCCATCTGTTGGATTTTTTTGTGAACTTTTACGAGGCCAGTCGCTTTTGAAATGCGTAGATGTCACCGCGTTTTTTTTTGTTTACAGTTTAGTGAACGTGGTGGGTACTAGCAAACAAGGTTTGACTGACTAGGAAATTAGTAGATTATTACAAGAGCCTCTGAGTTCTGATAGTGACATTAGTGATTTTGTGGTTGAGGAGAGTGATACAGATTTAAAAATAAGTGATACGAGTGAAAGTGATGAAGAGAATGATGTGAATGCACCCAAACACCTGCTTTGCCAAGTACCACACACTAAAAACATACAAATAAGGGGATTGCACCCCCTGCCATAGGCTGTTAGCCTGTCAACAATTTTGTAAAGGTTTGTATAACTGACATTTATAAATACTTTAATTTAAAAACCAACTATCAAATATTTATTTTACTTTTCTTGTTTTTTTTTTGTATTTTTGGACTTAATTAATTAAGACCTGGTGGGGAAGCACACGTAAAAATCAATGGACTGCAAAGGGTTAAAGATTTTGAGGTACTGAACACNAATATGACAATACAAAAATTGGCTATGATCTGAGAATCCGCAATTGTTTCTTATATGTAGAGTAATACGTATATATCGTACGTACCGGTACAAGGTTGCTTCTACTTCCGATGTCACTTTGCCTGTCACTTGTATAGCTGCTCAGGATCATTTCTGGCAAGCATCCAACATGGAAGTGGACCAGTTTCCCTGGTATCGTTTGTCCGTCGTAGCAATTTCCTTGTGAAAACGTTCACTGTGCTCATCACTAACCATGCTGCAGTTGTCAGGGAAGAAATCCAAGTGGGAATGGAGAAATTGCAGCCAAGTTTGTGATGTAGGAACAACATGGCCTCAAACAGTTCCGTGTACGTTTCTGCACTTACATTCCCAAGGAAGCTAGTTGACACCAGACGAAAAACATCCCAACCTTTTTTTTTTGTCACCCTGAAGCAGGTTGTTGAACATCTCGTCTCTGAAGAGCTCGCGGATCTGAGGACTCGCACTAATTTCCTCTTTAATCTTCGCTTTAATCAGTCGAGGGAATTTATTAGCCAAGTACTTGAAAGCTGATCCAGTCGGGTCCATGGTTTTTACGAAGTTTTTCGTCGCACGTAGCTTGATGTGTAGGGACGGTAATGGGATTTTGTTCATTTCTGCCAGTGTTGGGTGTTGCACATTCTTCTCTCCGACCTTCAGAGATTTTTCCTCTGAGGCCAGTCGCTCTTCACGTAGTGCAAAGTCTTTGCTTGGCTGTCCCATTCACATACAAAAACAGCAGTACTTCGTATATCCCAGCTGCACACCCATCTACATAGACACTATCTTCAAGTCACCAGCCATACTTACTCAATTTAAGATGTCGTGTCTGACGGGAATGGATGGCCAGCTCCAGATTGCGAACAAGATCGTTTATTTCTTCTTGGGTGAGAATGTGTTGCAGATGACATACCATGGCAGACATATGGAGCATCATTAGATGCCGTAGGCTGCAGGGAACTGACATCGGGTCGCCTCCCTCCTCATCGTCTGAATCGATGGAAAATTCTTTCCGAAAACTTCGCTGTGCGGAGAGCAGGTTGTATATTTGGATACACTATTGTCCACTTCTTTTTCCTTGTGATNCCTCCAGAAACGGGCAGAACTGTACAGAAGTATCAGTCATTTGCATGATTGCTTGGCTCTCTCCAAAACATAGGAACAGCATCACCACTTTTTCGCCTTTCAGCCAGTTCAGAAGATTTATTGCACACTTACTTAAGCATATGTTTGGACCCAGGCCTTGTCCTGGTCACCGATCTTGCATCCGAAATAAAGCATGCAAACAAATAAACAATCATTGATAGCATCATCTTTCTGCAGCATCCTAAACCTGTGATGTCATCACACAATGATGCAATACCTCCGGGCTGGTGTGTGTAGTGTGCTGATGCAACATGTTGGAATTTAAAATACAGTTTTGCCAAATAGTTACCTATGTACTAAATGCAGACCAAGTCGTTTATACATGACCATCTGTTTATCCTAAACAAGCGATTTGACAAATTTTATTGTCATTTTACTGATTTTAGTTTTCAGCACCTTGAAAATAGTAAAGCTTGTCTATTTTCATTTCAAAGGTATTTTGTGTGTTGTCTAGTGATATTTAAGTTAAACCTCAATTATAAGTACTTATCGGGGAAATATGGCATCATGATTTAATGAAACAAACATTATTTCACAAGTTTAACAATTTTTATTCAAGTTACTCTGCAGCTGAAAGCCGTGATTTGGCTGCACAAGCATCATGTTTTCCAATAGATATGAAGTCGGTCACCAGCAGTATTAAACAATAAATGAAGGAATCACAACCAAATAATGAACAAAAGTACAAATTATACAAAAATGTGGGGTCACAAATACATTCAGAAACTCATGGGTAACATTAATGTGTTTTATATACACCATATCAAACAGAGTACGCAGCATATACTTTGAAATAAAATCAGTGGTTTGATCATCATGTAGCTTTCTACAAATCTAAGGTGTTATACACCTGCAGCTAATGCATAGCAAATTTCTGGTTATACGCAGCACACTCTAAAAGCAATTCAAGAAACCAACCAACATCATGACTGCATTTTCTCCACAATGTCTACAGCAATTTAAAGTTTCAAGCAATTGGACTCTGCCCTTTTTAAAACAGGTCAGAAACACGTCATGCTCTGATGCAGCCTGCAAAGTGAATACGCAGGTACAATACCAAAGAGAAATCAAGTACATTACAAGATATGGCATCGCGTACTAATAAATCCTATCTTTCATCGTCGTCGGCAATCTTTCTCGGAAAAGATGAAAGCTCAAACCGTCAACATAACAAAAACTGTGATTGAGGGCCATGTAGTACACTATTTAGCCCACTTTGTGCAACCTACTGTACATTGCAAGTAATTTCAAACACAATGAACTGTGTATTTTCTTGCATCACATACTAAAGTCTTTATCAACTTTGAAGTCAACCAATGTTTACACCAGGGTAGGGAGCAATACTTTTGAAACTATATAGCACTGGATAGAAGACTTACAAAAGTAATGGTGAGAATATTTTAACCAGACATGGCCTATACATGCGCTGATCAAGCAAAGAAGTAATAATGATTCCACAAACGGTACCGATACTGTTTCAGCTGCAAGCAAGGTGACAGTTGTTTGCGTATTTCTGGACTCTTGTGTAAAAGGTTCAAAATGTCGGGAAGTCTGAAGCGCTGTACCTCGGGGTACGGCTATATTTAGAAAATTTTAGACCAAAATGAAGTCGAACAGAAACCTTTTGTTCTTCATTAGCCTCAAATTGAGCAATTTGGTGTCGAGAAGCTTGATTTTCGACCTGACGGTGATGAACCCTTAAAGAATACTACACAAACTATAAACATATTATAACAAACATGCACACAAACGTAATACATATAGTCCCTCTACATAAATACATATACACATATCTATTAAACATAAAAAAGTATTTCATTCCCACAACTGTTACATTATACAACCCTGTTATACAAACACACCACAAAACATCTTTTAGTGTGCAATGTTCTATTAGATTCGTTATGTTCCTGAGTAGAGCTGGGATATTAACTCGAGTATTTCCACACACCTTTTCAATTTTTGTAACACTGACAAAGACTAGCTCACCTGATGCAAGACAACACATGGAAAACAAATATGTAACATTCTCGAAAAAAAGAGTACAATAAATAAATTCTTGTTTTTTGCACAACCTTTTGAATCAATATATTTCTGATTCTTCTTCAGGTTTATCTATAAACAACAAAAATAGATGTTTATCTTAGAAATTAAGACTTACCTAAAAATAAAAAATCACTTAACTTCATAAAACAAATAGTAAGTTTTGTTAGAAGGCAGAGAAGGAATCCATCTTCGAAAAAGATGATACTAAGAAGCCGAGAGAATGACACATGACTGATATGACAAAATAGGACATCAGCATTCATACATTACAAATGCACATCATGTGCTAGGCAAAATTTTGTTCGTTCAACATAATATCTCCGTTAAAGCAACATGAATTACAAGCTGGCTGTTTATTCAGTGAAACATGTCCTTACGTGTTCAGTTAAATAAGTACGATTAATACAATACACGAAGTTAGTTGTACGGTAATATTGAATTATAGGCCTAGAGGATTGGTTTGTATTTCAATCTACTTGTAAATTCACCTTGAAGCATTGTTACTTATGACTAGTGTTGTTAATTTTCCGGACAAAAACTAGTGAAATTTTTCCGCAGATAAAAAGGGGAGGGGGAAATAACCTATTATTATAATAAGAATACATTGCAATATTAAGTTAAATAATTAAATAGAGTCCCTGTCAAGTGGTGAATAATAGTCTGTAAATTGTTGTTTAAAAGTTATTTAACACTTAGCACACGGAAATCGCTTGCTTATGGGAAACNTAATATTCAGTCACATTGGAAAAACGCTAGCATACGGGAAACGTAATATTGGTCCGCTCAGTTTTATATGTTTTCAGATGGAAACCGACTGCAAATTACGTCTCCCGCTCGTCACAAAGTCTTCTTTGGTTCATTTAGTACATATTTTGCTCAACAGATGGCATAAGCTGACAGAAACACAGAATGGGTGTACGAATTTTAAGAAGTGGCGCATAACCATTTGTTTACAATTTTGCAAATATTGCGAGTGGTGGTAAATATGTTTTGAGAACCTAAGAAGAGATTTTACATTATCTGCGAATATATCAACTGAGAGTGATTCTGAAACAAGTGAAGAGGGAGGAACCAGTAAATGATCCTAATTACAATGGTAGTGATGAGAGTAGCTCAGGTAACTTGTTTTTCTGTTGCATTGCATGTGTAAATTCATGTTTATTGTGAGGTGAAAAAAGGTCCTCTTTTGTTGAATGAAAATGTCGACAACATTTTAACTGACGTTCAATATTGATATACCAATGAACAGGTAAAGGATAAAGTTCATTGTGATATCTCATTCAGCTTTCTAGTGTAAGCGATACTTGAGATATGATTTTTTGAAAATAGCCAAAATATCTCTGTTTTCAAGGAAGGAAACAAATAAAAAAAAAACGGATTTCAGGGCAAGTATAGGAAAATATCTCGGCATGCTAAGTGTCAAATATCGGTGACTAAGCACGATCACAGCCTGATAATTAAGTGTACACCAACTTTCAAACTACATACAATACTATCGATGTTATTTCTTTTAGTTACATGTTTAGGTTAAAAGTGGTCCACAAAGTAAATTTAAAAGTATAGGGCCCATATATAATGTACGTATATTTTTTTAAAGAAATTGGACTTATCTAGGTTTTACATTGGATATTAAGTTTTAAAATAGAAGTTGTAACATTGTTGCCATTGTACAATCTAATATTTAGATGTAAAGTTCACAAATCTGTGAGCTAGGACTCATTGGTAACAGTACTAATCCTGTATTTATTCAACAATCTAATTAAAATGTTAACCCAGGAACTATGTAACACTTGTAATGAAATAAATAAAAAAGAAAGCTGATAAAAAATAGCAGAAAAATTATCAACAGTACTGTATTCATGAGTGTGAAGTATCATGTTAAGGACATTAAAATTAAAAGACATGTCTGAATGAAGTGAAACATATTTCAGTTTTGTCGAACTTTTTTTTTCTTTGGATAATTTGACAATTAATTATTTACATGTAGTCTCTTCTGTACTGATCTTTTTATTCAAGAACTTGAAATAAAATGAAAATTTATAAGCTATATAAAGCATGATATACAATTATAAATCAATATAGTGCTTTTCTTGTGTGTGGTGGACAAAAAAGAGCGGATATTTTTGCGAAGACGATTTTCCACTAACACTTCTTATGAGCATTAAAATATGATGGTTCACAATCACAGCAGTTCCACAATTTGAGTAGATATCGATTCCCAACCTACTTCAAATTCCAACCCTCAACACATCAGCGTGAAGTTATTATGTAGCTCAATTACCACTACTGTATTCAGGGCACTAGAATAAGCGTTTCTAATTCTGTGTCACTCGTTCCATTTGGCACCGATTTTCAGCTACTGCTGTAACGATACCGATAATCAGGCTCAGCCGATATAAAAGCATTGGTGAGTTTTCTGATATTGGTGATTNTAAAAAGGGTAATTATTCTAATAAGATTTTTTTATGAGCTGGAAATTTTGGCTCAGTTGAAAGAAAGTGAAGAGAACGTGAGTTGACTCAATGCTTCGAACATTATTAGCCATTGATTTTTACCACTGCCTCAATATTTTGTACTTTTAAGGGGTTACACATGAATATATTCTCTGATACTCAATATGTTGCAAATTCCTTTTACTACATCAACAAACATGTCATGTCTATATTTTTAGACACTGACATATTATACGTTTCATTCTATGGTAATGTATACAAAAACCAAGAAGTTAATATCACAAAATAATAAATTCACTCTCACAGATTTTATTTTTGGATCGGAAGCGATGTTATTCATGTGTAACATACTGTATTTAGAAATAAGACATATGTGATTTAAAATATTGTTACAATGTACCGTTACAACACTATTTTCAGCTAAACGGCATGTTATGAGAAATATTCTGTCTACAAACGACGAGGCTCTACGGGGAATTGGACGACTTCATCAATGGTTATAGGAGTGGGTGTGTTTCTTGACAGTATAATATAGCTCATGCAATCCAGGATTTTTACTAAATATAACCAATACAGCATGGACACTTGACAATGTTAACAACTTTATAACTGTACATGATTTTGGAGCTACGGCTCTGAATCAACAAAAATAAGGAGTTCCTGTTTGTAAACCTATACTTGCACGTAGGTTTCAAAACCTTCCTTTGCACTGAGGCCAGTATAAAACATTACTAACT
This sequence comes from Machilis hrabei, assembly GCA_003456935.1. Classification (NCBI taxonomy): domain Eukaryota; kingdom Metazoa; phylum Arthropoda; class Insecta; order Archaeognatha; family Machilidae; genus Machilis; species Machilis hrabei. The sequence goes on along the minus strand of KZ891584.1, from coordinate 3,170 downwards.
GCAAAAATCATACGATTACTTTATGCTTCTGAAAGAAATTTTCAGTCTGGCTGGATCTAATCAAAACCCAATCTGAGATCACAACCATTTGATCCTCCCGAATTTTATACTTCTTGAGACCATATTTAACAAATAAAACTTTCTTTAAATCACACAGAATAAAACAAACAGTACACTGAAAGTAAACAGCACTTATTTTCATCATTCAATCATGAATTGTAATTTTGTTTTAATCTAACGATGGTTGAATTTCTATCGATGGCTGGTGCTTAACCACAAAATGTATGATNTATCTGGCAATGCTGAAATGTCTACATGACTACGGTCGATACAAAAGTTCTGGAAACGGGTCAAGCACAGTATTCGTTAAGTTACACCAATTTGTCAGTCATTTCGATTGACTGACTGAAGGCAACATTGAAACATTCGTGCACTTACATGGATTATAACGTAATTGTTGAATGACAAACAATGCATGTTATTTTAATTTAGATCACAGCGTCATATATTACAATTGGGTCACAGAACAATTATCAAATTTTTGTATGTATTTACAAATTTAGATGCTACACTAATATTAACATGAAGCATTAGTTAGAAACTTTCATCCAGCATCTTGGAAGTTTATACACCACTTCCATTAGGGTAAAGCTAACAAAATCATAATAGTTACTGGTTTTGTTGACTGAACACCTTTCTGCACCAGTACTCGCTATCAATGGATGAAAAAACACAATTGCTGAAAATATATTATGAAATTCAAATGGTAACAAGCAATCCTATAGTAAAGCATTGTGTGTATTTGGATATATTTAAATCTAGTATATACT
>QVQU01280772.1:0-12558 GCA_003456935.1 Machilis hrabei | reverse complement strand
GTTTATTGTATTCGAAAACATCGCTGCCTGTGCGCCCGCGTAACAAAACAGAGTTAAGTATACGAAACTGCTAACCAAATGTAAGTATATAATTCAGTTTATGTAATTGGAAAATAAGATTAAGCTTAGAGCTAATTAAGAATTCCCTTTTATAAATAAATTGGTCATCCGTATGGGGCGATGAGCCGCCGTATGGAACGACATTGACGAATGGATGACTACAGTCAGGTATTGCTGTGTACAATTCTGTTGTAATACGAGCAAGCGTGCTCACGCAGCATATCACGGTAAGACAAAACTTTTCTATTGTATTGGTTCAAAGTCCAGGGCTTTAGAGGACGCTTCATAAATTTCTGTCACCTAAACTGTTAACTATTCCACGGTGGACAGAGAGAGTGCGAAGACAGTGTCCTCAAGACGGTGGTAGTGTATTCCCTTTGAGGGAGAGAAGGCATTAACATCTACATACAGTACGCGAGTCAGAGGGGTCTTCCTCCCTGGTATCCGTGTGTACCTACCATGGACGTCAGTTATAAATATTGTGATCATTGTTAATTAATTTTAGGGCACAGATAGCGTAGGTTATATTCCTTTATAATGAGGCCTCTTAGGGCTTAGTGTAGAGTAAAGCTAGATTTTTGTATTGCATCCCTCATTAATAAACGCGTCATTTATATTGGTTCTTCGTGTATTTGGTGTAATTCAAAGGTTAAAGTGGTAACCTAGGACAGCGGTAAGGCAGAATGTGGCCATGGTGATAGTACCGGAAGCTCTCGTTGTAAAACAACCTGAGTGCGGCGCGGTAACAAAGGAATAACGAAAACAATCCCGTATCTCCCAGGTTAAGGTGAAATAGACCCTCCGCACCGCGCTTACTCACTATCGAGACCCACTCTCCTTCACTTTCGAGGCTCACGTTTATTCACGAACCCACTGGTTTTAAAAAAGATATGAGTTCACTGGCTGTGCCTGGTAGAAAAACTCACAAACCCATGAATAGTCCCAACTGAGCGAGGTGAACATAACGGTATTCTGTAGCAGGGTGTTTGAATCCGAAAACACAAAAACACGCTAAAGGAAGATGGCTCCCAACTATTGGGGCTCGAATACGACGTGACGGCAAGAGAGACAAGGTGAGCCGTCGAGTGGGGCTTGAGGGAGGACGACAGTAAAGAGCGTGATACGAAGTGGCGTTCATTATAAATAAAGTGAGAAAATCATCGCTACTAGAAGAAACTAATGGAAAGTAAATACCTTTGACTGAAGTAACATAGAGAGTGTCAGTGTAAAGGGCAAAATTTGGCTGGTTCTGGTATTTAGTAGGGTTTATGAGAAGAAACTTGGGGAAAAGTACGAAATAAAGAAGGTTAAGCAAGGAACGGCTGTTCTTCACCAGAAGGAGCAAAATGGCATAACAGGAAAATGCAGCTATTTTAACTACCAATCTAGATAAAACGGATAAAGGTGAACTGGGGTGTACTAGTCAGGAAGAACACCTAGCTAACCTTAATACCACACAGACAGAGAACGTGGAATATAGTAGGGAAGAAGAAAGATCTTCCAGGCAGGTTCTGGGAAGAAGACAAAAAAAGTATACAGAAACGGGGAACTATCAAACCGAGGTCCCCGAAAGGTAGGACAAGTAAGGGTCAGAGAAACTTTGGCAGTCAGTCAAAAGCGGGAACTGAAACAGCCCCCTTTTCTCTGGACTAGATACGAGAGCTACTGCGGGAACACAGTCATGCGGTGACAGAGTCTGTTAGCTCTAGAGTGGATACACAAATTCAAAACATTGATACACAGATAAAATCTATCAATACTAATGTCAATACACAGAGTCAAAAGTTAGATACCCACATTCAAAACATTGAGACACAGATATAATCTATCAATAGTAATGTCATTACACAGAGTCAAAATATAGATACCCAGATTCAAAACATAAATTCACAGATTCAAAACATCGATACACAGATACAATCCATCAATAGTAATGTCAATACCCAGAGCCAAAACATCGATACACAGATTCAAAACATTGATACACAGATACAATCTATCCAGAGTAATGTCAATAAACAGATACAAGCCATCAATGGTAATGTCACTACACATATTCAAAACGTTGATGCGCACTTAGATCGGATCCAGGCTCAACTGAGGAATGACAATGAACGCCTCGCCACGCAATTTACAGAACACATTAGGGCGAGCCAAGGGTTAAGTAAACAGGTAATAAGTATTGGCGAGAGTTGCAAACAGCGATGTGCGGAACTGGAGTCAGAAATGACTGCCATCGTACAACAACTCACAGAGCTGGTAGAGAGGGTAGGGGTGTCGAACCGGTTATATCACGAGCTAGGTGCAGAAGTCACTCACATCCAGGAAACTGCACATACATGTCTAGAAACGGTCAATCAAACCCAGGTTAGGGTAGAACAACATCAACAAACCCTTCAGGGGGTTAACAATCGACCGGATCAAAAAGAGAAGACGGTAGCGGAAATTATGGTTACGGTGGATGAGAACATAGCACAGGTAGTTAACGATGTGCAACACGTACAACAAGAGATGTATAATTTGACAGAGACAATACAAGAGTTACATACAAGGGGCGACACGGCATCTGGGGCGGAACGTTCACGCAGTAGTGAACGAAGGGAACGGTCTCAACCACACTACGTACTTACTTGCGCTCTTCAGGAATCGAAAAACGAGGAGTCCGAGGACAGTTCGCTGACTATGATTTATTATGTGAGCAAGGGTGACCCATGTTATCGCGTAACAACTAGCAATATCCGGCCAGGGGATTCTGTACCGGCCTATTATCATTCGAATACGGGGAGGGTATTGAAAACAGGGGTATCGCTGAGCCACAGTGAGCTAGCAATTAACGTGGTATATTGTCCACATATCCGATCCTCAGATGGCAACACCCAATACCAAGTCACTCTGCGGGACTTAACACCGGGCCATCTAATATTCACTGGTGACGGCGAAACCGATCCAGGAATCAGGTTGGATCGGAAAAAAGACATTTCCGCAGTCTAGATATTGCACTAGATGTTCGGAAATTGGAACCTTTATTTATATTTAAAGCCCGGCGTTGGTTTGAAACCATCTGTGAAGAACTTCAAATCTTCAGCGATTTCGAGCGACGATTCCTTGAGTTTTTCAAAAGTTCGAACACTATCACTCGGAAACCTTACATAACGACGAACAAAAACGAGATGAACCGTTTTTGAGTTATGCTAACTGGATGCGAGCGCATAACTTAATGCTCCTTACGACTAAGGAATTATGTCAACTCTTCACGGACGGGTGTTTGCCGCATTTGCGTAAGAAGGTGGCAAAAGCGTCGAAAGCCGCTAACTCAATTGGAGAATTTATAGAAAACGTGGAGCGAGCGGTAAAAGACTTTCGTATTCGGGATGGTACAGGCAATTACAAAACTAAACCTACATTTGAACAAGGTTGGGATAATAGGCATGCGGCAAGACCGAAATACGACAGACCACACGTACATACAGTACAGGTACGGAAGTCCAGGGTAGGGGAGAACAAACGTGCGAAGGGAGCACGCCACAACTCACAGAATTTGGAGAGATCATTTGGGGACTCCGGGACCACAGAACCGGGGACTAATTAAACAAATAGTGCTGGGAGTGGGGAACCGCGACATAACAAACATAATGATAATACCCACACTGGCACGAATACACCCACGTCATCACATGTCAACACATCCACTGGGGGCAGGCCACTCATGGGAAATACTGATAGCAGTCAGTGGAATGAAGTCAGTGCTATGGGGTGTAGTAGGACATAATGTAATGGTAGGAATTGATCCAATGGTAAGGCCTGCGAGACAAATGTTACTAGTAATTTGAGGATGCCTCCTAATTCCCAGGGGTCGGTAGGAAATACTTTCTGCGTACATTGCACACAGCCCACGAGTGCCTATTATGCTTTGCAAACAGACCGAGCCTGTGCTCATCAGGGGTCCTGTTTTCAGACCTGTGAGGGATGTAGGCCCTGGTATGCTTATCCAATCCCTAACAGACCAGCTTATCGAAACTACCGGCCAGAGCCAAACGAGGCTATGTATTCGCAGAGATATGTTGCGGTAGAAGATTATCGGTATCGACCATATAGGGAATGGAAGAGCCAAAACTACGAGGGTCCCTATCCGTCCCGAAGGGGAACTAAGGAGTTGGATAACACCTACAAATCTCCTTCCACCTTAGAAAAGAGGAATAGTAATTCGAAGTAGACACAACATGACTCTGACCATAACAGGTCCATTCGACAAGAGGAGTCGAATCATGGCACTTCAGAGCGACATCCTAGCGAAGGAAAGTGTGAAAAAAAACTAAGTGTGCACCAGGAACGAGAGGTTACTAGTTAAGGGACGGAGATGAACCTCTCAGGAACCACTCACGATTGTAACTGTAGGTGGGAAACACAAGTTCGTTATCAGTCAATTAGGAATGCTAAGTATACAAACAATAGTAAGTTTAAAGCCTGAATGGAGAATGGTGACGAAGTAAACTGTCTTTTAGATACGGGAGGTGATTTAAGCATGGTTCGAAACACTCTGGTCCCGTTCAATAAACTGAGAACGGACTTAGTAAAATTCTATCAGCGACAAGTTCCGAGGTTACCTTAGGTTTTATTTATTTAGAGATGGTGGTTGCGGGTTACAAACTGTATGATAAAACATACGTGTTTGCATCAGAGTTACCCATGGATATTCTGCTTGCCAAACGATTCTACAACGCTACGAGGCGAAGTTAAATTGCAGAACCGGGGACCAAGCAAATAGCATTCAGTTTCGAGTGATTTCTGAGGCGGAATTTTGTACGCTACAAAACCCCGATTTTACATACCAGCTGGACAACCTATTTTGCACAGTGGTGAATGCGAATAAAGATATAAACCCCCCACGATGCCGTTACTATGCCAGAGAACCTGGAACAAGGTACAACCGAGTCCGTAGTCCCAGACGACGGAGCGGTAACACGGGGAGTGCAAAAGAAGACACGAAGAAAGAAAAGCTGGTACGAGAGGAACCAGAGAACGGGTACGGTGCAACACAGTACAAGTGACATGGCCGGATACTCTTCGCGTAGCGGGATAACCGGGGCAGGGGTTGGAGTCTACGAAGGGCCAATGGATCGAACGGATCCGGTGCGGTAAGTAGTTTAGGTGACAATCCTTAGCCCATTGCCAGCTACTAGTAACGAGGATATTATATTGACGTTAGAAGATAAATCGAGCCTTGAGGTACCAAAAATACTGGACCAAAGGGTCTTACCCATCATAAAAAAGCACGCTGAGCTTTTTGAAAAAAAAACTTGGACATTTGCATGGCTTCCATCATTACATTGATACCGGCACAGCTCCACCGATCAGACAGTGGTTGAGGCCGACGCAAATACACCACCAAGCTGCCTTACGAGCCGAATTAGAACGCCTGTTAGCGTTGGGGATAATACGTCGCAGCCAATCCCCCTGGGCATTGGCCGTAGTTTTGGTTAAAAAACGGGATAGAACAGTGAGACTGTGCGTAGACTCCCTACAGACCAACAAGGTCAGTAGTCGGATGTTGCAATATCCCCTTCCTCAACTGATGGAAACATGGAACAAACTATCAACTAGTAACTTCTTTTCGAATTTAGATCTGAAAATGGCGTTGCATCAGGTAGACTTGGAAGAGAAAAGCCGGAAGAAAACTGCATTGCTCACGGAGTTCGGGTTATTTGAATACTGTCGCATTTCGTTTGGACTAGGTGGTGCGCCAGGAACCATTCAGCACTGTTTAGATACCATGCTAAGAGTGCATATCGATGTTGATGTGTATGTGTATCTCGATGACATCATCACATATAGCCAAGATGTGGAGAGCCATTAAGTCTCTCTAGACGCCGTACTCACGAAGTTACAAAAGGCAGGTACTAAAAGTGCGGTAGACAATTGTGCATTTTGTAAACAGGATTCCTGTTTAAGTATTTAATCAGTAATGATTTAGTTTTAACATTTAATACTTTTGCACGGGCGGAGGTATATGAATTTGTAGCACGCGCAGTTGGTCTTTAGTCTTCAATTAATGACCTGATGGAATATGGATGTAAGCAATTTGTCAAGTATTAAACTGCTGCGAGCGAAATAAGTGAACATTGTAACAATGAGCTTTGCCAGAATTAAATTTCGCCAAAAATGAACATTGTATGCATTTTTAGCACGAGACGTCGAACGCTAGTGCTGAACAAGTGAGGACGATGAACAATATTGTGATACGTTGCAGAGTTACAANTCAGGACGAGCTGTGTTGGTGACGTTGGAACGATATAGAGGAGAGTTGTATTTTGGACGGGCTTGGGAAGAGTTGGTTTTCAGACTGGAGCAAAAGCGGTGTATTTCAGTTTGAGTCTAAATACGACTGTGAAATGAGAATGTGAAGATATACGCTAGAGAAAGCACCTACCATGGATATAACTACGACGCGTGTGCAATTGTGCAAGTGGCTGCGTATATTGTGTACTATTACTATCTACCACCAAGTGTTTCAACAAAACTGTATCTACAGTTGACGGAAACAGCGTTATGTCTATGACGAAATTATTCTGTGTATTCATCATGAAGACTTCCATTTTGTGTACAGCTAGGGGTATTGGAGCCAGACAGTGACGGCCACCTGTTGAGCACGAGAAGTTATACAGCTGTTGACGCTCACCAAAGATACAAGACTCGGTGAAAGCGTTTTGTTTACCTTGGGACAGCCATTTTGAGATGATACACCAAAATTCATGTATTATGAAGATGACTTGGTAATTACCCACACGAGGTTCTGGGAGTAACTTGGTGCATGGCACAGTGAAGTGAATACAAACAGTTTCCAGAAATTTGGGAGAAGGGGAAGATGTTGAGTTGAATGAATATTATCCTGTATGATATAGCAGCGGCTGAGGACATGTTGACCACACCTTCCAATTAGTAATTTATTGAAGCCAGGACGAGTTTCGAGCAAATAGCTGTAGTTGCGTATTTGAGGACCAACCAAACCATTCCAGAGCTGACATTCGAGGTACGAGAAAGGGGGACCGATAAAGTGTATCAACAGTGAACTTCAAAAGGTATGAGCTATTTATAGTAAACCACATTCTAATCAATCTGTTTATAAATTAAACCCCTCGCTAATTATGTATATAATTGTTACTTCTAAGTTGCCTAATGGATATAGTTACCCTTATATTACTAATTAATTATGGTCTGTGAACTATCCAAATAACTAAAGGATTTGTTGTCTGTAGTGAGTCGATAAAACTATGCTTTGAGCCTACACACTGTAAGGTGATTATTGGGTTAGATTATATGAATGGTTAAACTACGAGATATATGCCTTCGACCCCGTATCGAGGAGTTCCCGGCCTCCGCTGGCTAGTTTTGGGCTAACCATTCATATGTTTTATTTTGATTTAGCTGGGCCGGCTAGACACATGTTCCGGAGGCCATAAAAATACCATTGTGTGCTCGAGTTGGTGAACAAGCTTATATCTTGATCTGTTAGTCACTGTTCCCCAGTATATCTCTGTCAAACTTTGACACTTGTTTTCATGTGTTCATTAACTAGAGCGATACGAAGATCACAATGGTCCCAGGTTTGATTCCTGTCTTCCAGCGAGTCTACAATGGCGTCCAACGAATTTTTGCTTTTCTATTGTCCGGGAACGACAAATAAATGTTAAAATTCAATTATTATGTACGGTAACTCTAACCTAAAATTTGTAAGTATACAGTTGGACCGTATAGACTTATTTAAAAGCTTGCCATGGTGTGTACAGAATAATTGTGTAATTTTGTCGGAAATATGCCAGGCAGTAAATAATTTAATACGACAGGCAAAAAGTTTCGTAGTTTTGTTTTGCGTCACGACACCGAATGGGTCGCTACCGCAAAAATAGGCAGTATTTTTTTTAAGAAATATCAGACCATTATCGGGATTTTTTTTAATTAATGCAGACCAAAAATTTGCAAGCAGATTTTATTTATAAAATGAAAGTCTTACTGTTCAAAACATATAATAAAAATGTGGAATAGCAAATAGGCCAAATTGTAAAAATTATTTCTATTTTAACAGGCCCAGTTGCTTGACAATTTTTTTTAAACCAGTACAGCAGCTTAAATAAGTTAAAAAGTGGACCAGAATAATATCAGTTCTTTTTAAATTAATAGTTTAATTACAGAAGGAGGTCAAATTAATTTTATTTTGGATTGAAGCCAAGGCCTAGTATTGAAGTTGTTTAAAAATAATTGTGGTAGCCTACATACTACAATGCTTGAATATAGCCATATCTTTAAAAGTAGTAGCAAATAAAAAAAAATACTTTGTGCACTGGTAATAAACCAGAAACTAATTTTATTGTTCTAAGGCCAGTGAATGAACACACATTAATCATATGCGGTGTTTTTTTATATATATTAAGCTGTCCAGAGTGGCATTTTCTTAGTTACACTAATTGTGCCAAATTTAAAGTCCAGTAGTTGATCAAATATATATCATATGCTGTGTTTAAATATTGGAATTCAGCTTCACTTAATAAGTAAAATTAGTTAGATCTAACTGTATCTTGCAGTAAATGTATTATAAACCTAAGAAAGCCTAACTGTAATTTTAAGAATACCAGTAGCACTGGTCAGTTTCCAGTTAGCCTAGTTTGTGCTAGAAACAAAGCAAGCCTAAGCCTGTACAGTTTGTACAATTTAAGATCCGTTTTTTAATCTTCTGAAAATAAAACAGTTATAAGTTGCAGCTGTGGAATAAACATTATAGGCTATTGTATCAGTACAGCTAAATACATTTGTATCTCTCATTTGCAATAGCCTACAACTTTGGTATAGACAAATGCAGTGTACAAGAAATACAGGCATTAATAACAATTGTTAACTACAAATAAGCTAGGTTTGTTTTACAAAAACAAACATACTACAGGTAGTCTGAAAGGTCAAATCATTGTTGGCGAGTTGTGTGAAAGTAAGACTGTAATTAACAAATGATTAACAACAGTTGTCTAAATATTAAAACAAATGCTAATTAAATAATACTGCAGTCTTGTAGTTATTTTGTTGTTGCAATATTCACAAACAAAATTTGTAGGCATTGAAACAGTCATTGGGCTTTATGAAAAAAATGCACGTTGAGTCCATTTGTGCAGCCCTCTGGACAAACTTTGATATTTTTTCTATGGGAACCTAATTGCGTTAGCTGGCTGTTCGGCCTAATGTTCAGCCGGCTGGACACCTGCCTCTGCAGACGAATTTTCTCGATTTACAGTTGCGCAGGATTTACAATGACTTCTGGGTAAAGTCAAGATGGNGGCGCGTAAAAGTCAACATACAGTACATAGCAGACATAAAGGTAAGCATTTTAATAGTTATACATAAAAGAATACAAAAATATTTGACGATTTACTCGTATAATGTTTAACAATTATGGAACAGGTTGATCATAATTAATGACCTGATTGCCTCATTTTGATGGCTCTATTAGTTTGTTATTGTTTATGTCAAGCCAGCTCGACATTGGGAGTTAGTATCATAATGTTAGTTAGTATCATGGAATGCTTGAAATATAGTTGGAGCTGCAAATAATGTAGTATAATAACTTTTTGTTATGATTAGCTATATTTTGTATTTATTATTTTTGTTTTGTTTTAGCTTTAACTGATGAAGAAATTGTGAAATACCTGGAAGCAACTGACATTCAATTCGATGATGATGACTCCGATCAAGAATTTAATCCTAATGAAGGCAACATCAGTAACTGATTCATCATCTTCCAATAATGACGTTGTGAGTACACAGTTCTATCTATCTAGGTATAACTTAGATTTTTGTTAGGAAAGTATAGCTAGAACATAAATAAATGAAGTATTAGGCCTACATGTAGGCCTAGGCCTAGGCTCATTTTGAGCAACATTGTAAATAATAAACTTTCATTTAGGCCTAGTGCATGTAAGGCCTACTAAGAGAAGTATTACATGTAGGCCTAGGCTCATTTTGAGCAACATTGTAAATAATAAACTTTCATTTAGGCCTAGTGCATGTAAGGCCTACTAAGAGAAGTATTACATGTAGGCCTAGGCTCATTTTGAGCTACATTGTAAATAATAAACCTTCATTTAGGCGTAGTGCATGTAAGGCCTACTAAATGAAGTGTTAGGCCTACATGTAGGCCTAGGCTTATTTTGAGCAACATTGTAAATAATAAACTTTCATTTAGGCCTTTTGCATGTAAGGCCTACTAAGTGAAGTATTACATGTAGGCCTAGGCTCATTTTGAGCAACATTATAAACAATAAACTTTCATTTAGTGTACATAAGTAAAATCAAATCAAATGATTTATTGTAATCGGCCCAAAGGCCTACATAAGAAAAGATAACTGGAAAGATGTACAATTATTTATGAAACATTTTTCATGGATGTAATATTGGGCTAATGGACAGCCTATCTGTATCAGTACTAAATAAAAAGTTTTATGCAGTCCTTCACCTAAGTTTTTGTATCAATTAAAAGAAACCCCACCTGCAGTTAAATAGATTGTAGCCTATCCTCTAAACATAACAAGAATCCTCTAATAGGCCTACACAGTCAAATAAATCTTTAACTTTGTAAAGAAATTAAAAATTAAACTGAATATAAATCTTTTTTTTTTCAAGAATGAAGAGGAAACTGTGCAACCACCTCCACAGTCTGCAAAGTCAAAGGAAAGGCAGTTTTTGTGGAAGAGGAAATCATTTGATCCTGTATGTGTTGATAAGGCAGACAGTGAGTGAGATGCAGACATTAGTCGTGATAGGTGGACTCCTTTGAAGTACTTTGTTCAATATTACGATGACAAGTTTTTCGAAACTGTAGCAGCACAGATCAATATTCAGGCTATGCAACAACAAGCCGACAATTAGAATACCAATTGTGTCATTAATATCTAGAGATAGATTGTATTCGTTGCGGAACCATCTTCATTTTGTGAATAACTTGGAGGTCAGTGAAGAACAAAAANTTGCGGAACCATCTTCATTTTGTGAATAACTTGGAGGTCAGTGAAGAACAAAAAAACAAAATCAAACTGTGGATGGTCCAACCCATTTTAGGTTGTTTTAAAACTAAGTGCTTAACATTATCTCGATGTAGTGAATCTGCTATTGATGAACAAATGATACATTTTACAGGAGCAACTGCACTCAGGCANTATGTACCTAACAAACCTAACCCAGTGTGCCTGAAAAATGTTGTGTTAGCTGCACCATCTGGGTTAGTGCTTGATTTTGAAATTTACCAAGGTGCAAATACATGGCCAGATGGTANACCTCAAACAGGTCTAGGTATAGGAGGGTCAATAGTTAATAGATTGACAGAAACATTGAAAGCTGGAAGAAGAGTATACTTTGATAGGTATTTCACAAGTGTTCAACTTTTGGATCATCTACGAGAGAAGAGAATCTATGGTACTGGAACAGTAATGATGAGTAGATTAAAAAATGACTGTAAAAAAGAAATGGTGAATGACAAACAGCTAATGGAAAGTGGACGAGGGTCTCAAGATATCATAGATAGAGATGATAATGGTATTGCCATATTTAAGTGGGTGGACAACAGATTTATATTTTTAGCTTCCTCTTGTCATGGTGTTGAACCAATTCAAAATGTAGAAAGATGGAGAAAGAAAGACAAAACATGTGTCAAAGTGCGTCAACCATTTATTGTAACAGAATATAATAGATGTATGGGGGGTATAGATCTATGTGATAGAATGATATCTTATTACAGGATTTCAAATAGAACTAGAAAAGGCCTGTAAGGGTGTTTTGGCATTTTGTAGATTTGCCATTGTGTAACGCTTGGATAGAATATAAAAATGATAAAATGTCTTTAGGTTATCCAAGGAAACACATTATGAAGTTTTTGGATTTCAGATGTTATGTGGGTGAATCACTTGCTTACAGCAGTAGTAGTTCGGTAGATAGACCTAGTACTTCTAAGCGTAGTTTTTACAATTAAGAGGAGAATGAAGATGGTTCTCAAAAAAGAAAAACAGTTTTACCACTTATGTGCAAAGATGCAGGACTGTCAGGTGCTGATCATCTGCCTATATGTGATGTACCCAACTTTAAACAGTTCCAGAGGTGTAGAAAGGATGGGTACAAGCAGAAAACTAGATTTGAATGTGCAAAATGTAAAGTTTTTCTGTGCATTCAGCCAAATAGAAATTGTTTTTTTTACTTTCACTCTTAGATACTTTTTTTAGTGTTAGTGGAGGTAAAAAATAGACAAGTGCATTCAAAATTAGTTATATAAATAATACCTTTTGTAATTAAAATAAAGCATATGTAACAACAAAGATGGTACAATAAATTTATCCTTATTTTTCCTTTGCAAAAAATTGTTGTAACACATTACAGTATTTCAACTTATATTTATTAAACCACATATTAAGTCCGAATGTCCAGCCGGCTGCACAGTCTGGGTCTCTTTTGCATTTTTGAAAAAAAATTAAA
>KZ891562.1:5257-15982 GCA_003456935.1 Machilis hrabei | reverse complement strand
TCAATAATAACACGTTGCGATCGATTAGAAAGGAAAGACTGTACCAGTTAAGAATTGAANGATCTATTTTATAAGCCTCTAGCTTGTGTAACAGCTGTAAGTGATGTACAGTGTCAAATGAAATCCAAGAATACAACATCTACTTGTTTTCAGTTGTCTACAATTTTGAAATTGATTTTGTCCAGAGTTTCAATAATTGTGTTCAGCTGCAAATGCTTGAAATAACCTGTCAAGGAAATAAAATGTAAAAGGTTAAATACTGTATTAAGTTCGTAATTGTGTATGACAATTTCATCCTGTGTATACAGGGTGTATCTGAAATGCATGGACAAACTTCGGGAGTGAGTTCAGCACATCAAAACAATGATAATAAAACATATGAACTCTTGTCCACAAATTGCTAGTTTCCGAGTTGCAAACCCTTTTGCATTTTCCCCAAAATACTAAAACGTCACTTACCCCACTTGATGCATTTTGAAATAGTTGAGTTTGAAGAAAAAAACACGTTTATCAAAACTGTAACAGTCAAATAAAATGAGTCTGTGGTAGGCCTATCAACTTCAAAATGTTTAATAGTATAATCTACAGCATACGCTATACAATCAACCCAGAAGGTCCTAAACGGTTCCAATCTCGAATTGACCTCGGAAAGAATGACTAAAAATACGCATTAGATTTACAGCTGATTTCCCTTAACTTCACGATCGTGCCCCACTGAAGAATTTGTTGAAGATTTGTGTTCATACATGAAGCTAGAGTGGAGCATGATGAACAAAGGTCAGATTGGGAAGGGTTACGTTGGAAAGAAAGATTGGAGTGTAAAGTTTGCTGCAAAAGAAAAGCAGGACTAAATTATTCAGTTATTTGTGGTTATTGTTGAGGATCACNCTGTGAAAACGCACAAGAGCCACTGTATGACAGTCACAAAGAGGAAGAAACTNNCAACCTGATACAAAAACGTGACGAAAACAAAGATGAGCTACATTCACAAGTCAAAACACTGTCCCACTCTGAACCCATGCTCCAGAGAAGGGTGGGAAAAATGGACACTTGTGGATTAAGCCTCCTCTACCTCAGGGTGGTGGAAGTGGGTTTATTCTACCTTTTAGAGTCGGCATCACTTAAAGTGCGGGAAATAACTATTTTAGTTACGTTTTGCGTCACTATTACCAAACAAAGACCGAAATTGAAAAAGTAGCTGAATAATTCAATTCAAAATTCTTTCCTTTACACACTGGTGCACGATTTGTTAAAAACTATACTGTATTAAGTACGCAATCTGAGTTATAACGAAAAGAACGTCTGATTTTAATTAGAACAGAGATTGCACACTTGATACATTATAGTAAAAGGAAAATTTTTTAAGTGAACTAGTGAGCTACTTTTTAAATTTCGGTCTTTGTTTGGTAGTGTCGCAAAATGTAACTAGAATAGTCATTTCCTGCACTTTAAGTGATGCAGACTCTTAATGTGCATAAAAAATTTTGCAAGTTTTTGAACTTTCCCTAGTACTTAATATTTCAGGAATGTTTGCTCTCTTCCAATGTTGACANTGTATTCTGACAACATTTCCTCTGACCCCTTTGAACACGAATCGTTGAATCCGATGTGCACGACAACGTCAACTGGTCCTTTAACGCTACTTAAAACAGATGGTAATTCAGTTATTACATCCTCAATTTCTCCCCTGGGATCAAGTGACGTTTAAAATACTTGTTGCTTTCAGAAGCTTGATTTTGAACAGGAGACACAAGGCTACGAATGTGTGAGCATCCAATAATAACAACAAAAGGCTGCTCCTGCTTCTTTTGCCTTTTTTTTAACTTAAGAAAGAGAAGCTAAAACTGTCAATCTCAAACCCAAACAGTGTTATTATCAAACTACAATAANAGCCATATATCCTCTGTCCGATGTCCAGGCCAACCAAAAGACGTACGAATCTGTAATTTGGAAGGCAGGTAGCTTCCAACCCCAAAGGGTGCACGAATTCTTGCTGACNCAAAATTCCCAATTAAAAACCCCCCAAAGGGTGGGTCAAAATATAATTGTGTACTCTTTTTTGGGGCTAACGATAGGTCCTAGGGAACAGTAAAAGGTTTATTTGGGGTAACTTTTTAACCATTCAATGAGACTTTATCATTTACATGAGTGTGAGATCCCATGACAACAGAATTANATATTGATNCAAGTGAACAAGTACATTAATGTCGTGGAGACTTTAAAAATTAGAACTTGAAAATATATATAAACAAACTGTTTTTTGATAATACTAGATGATAAGAGAAAGCTTACCTTGCACACAGTACAGTATATCTCCTCCTCTTTCCCGAAGTCAGAGGTCTTTGATGTAAGTTTCCTTTTGATGATACCGGATTTCCTTTGTACCGGTTGAATTTTCAACGGGCGACCCGGCTAGTTTTTTAATAAACACGAGTATTAACACCGCTAGCTTTTAAATACTCAATAGTGCTCAGTGAAGTACATAAATTCCAGGGACCAAGTTTTGAGTATCAAACGTTAGGAAGTATCTACAAGTTTTAGCAAATTTGTCAAATTGTGTGAAAATATTAAACGAGCTGTTTATGTTTATTTATTTCAAGCTTTAAGTTTTTTTTCTTTTTCTTGCAGGCACAAAATTTGGAGCAGTGCTTGACCAGCTGACAGATCGTTGTGCTACAATGTGTCTGTTGGTAACCCTCAGCTTTTTCTACCCTAAGTACATGTTTTTGTTTCAACTGAGTATGACCACAGACATCGCCTGCCACTGGATACATACTCATACGTAAGTTGTCGAGNTGACCGACACNTCTGTTTCAGCAATTTCAACATCTTAGTTTAGTGTAACTAACTGTTGTCTTTTATGTATTAACGCTGGTTTAGTTTCACTGAGAAAATTTCCTCGCCCAGACTGGCGTTGGTTAGGTTCCTTAGACATCAATGATTTAAAAACAAATTTTCNAACATTTTTTTATGTAGTAAATAAAGTGCAAAAAAGACCAGATTCAATGCAATTTTTTCTGTTTTATAACNGGTACTAAACTGAAAATGTTTATTTCGTAAAGAGATTTTGAATCTAAGGTTGAAAGGCAAAAAAGGTCCATTTACTGATATTGCCCAAAATTTGGTTGATTTNCATGAATCTTAGTTTCATATCTGAGTCTGAAATTAAAAGAGTTTGAACGAAAATTATGAAAAAGTAGGCAGATTCGCATTAATTTATTGATTCTGCTATACAAAGTACTGAATCAAACCTTGGTTTTGGTATTTAACAGAAACAACAACAAGAGTTTCTAAATCCCTGATATGTGGGCCATTTCAACAAGGTGTAGTTGCTGGATTTTTTTTTTTTACACAGTTGTTTACAGAAGTTTACAGACTACAAAACTAATTTTAGAGAAAATAGCTCCCACTGTTTGACAGTGAGGTGCCTAGATAGCGCTTCAAATACCTTCATTTTTGCAATTGCACAGTATGTTGTTACATTTTTCCTAATTGAGTAAATTAAAAAGCCACTTTACTCAGAAAAATGTGATTATTTTAGTGTGCTTTGTGAAGTGTTTTGAAAATGTAATGAGGATCAAAATTGACTTGTGAAATTTGAGTTTTTTATATTTTCGAGCCAAATTTTTACTGGTAAGGGGTCAAAACAATTTTTTACTGTAAGAACCATGGTAACAGTAGATTCTACCTAGGGTGAGAAAACTNGCATATTTTGAGCCTTTCCATTATTTTTTGCCTAAAGGAAATAGAACATTTTTAAATATCGATTTCCCGTTTGCAGATTTTAATGTTTTTGGTATACATGTCTTCTACATATCAATCATAGCTAGCATACAAAATTTGGTTTAAAAATATTTAACTACAGCGGGATTATTAANGCTTNAANTTTTCCGTTNANCANGGGACAGTGAACTCAAACCTTATATACTGGCCCGAGCGGCCAGTATGATATTCTTGTAACACCATGCGGTAAAACTGAAAACTATTTTAGATGTTTTGGGTGAGGGGAGGATAAAACTATTAACAAACCGTTTGGTTGCGCTAACGTTAGAGAACGGATAGGCAACCTTTTTAGGGGCGTCGTGCCAAAGTAATATGGCAGTCTCATTCTTTGTGCCAAACAGAAATAGGTTTTATTTTAAAACAGTTAAAATACTTCTTTTGAAGCTTAACAACCACATTCAGAATTGTGTTTTTGCACTTAAGTCACTGCTGTGTTCCATTGAAAATCTGCAGCTTATGGCACATGCCATAGGTTGCTGATGCCTGACCTAGAAAGTAAATAAATAGAAAGCATAACTGATGAGTCTGCTGAGGTTTTGTTTAATCACCAACTTCATGAAACAAACCACGTCTGCAATCTTTGCTTTTCAGAGAGCTCTGTTAACAGATCAAGTTATAGCAACTACCAGGGCTTTTTGTTAAATATATTACTATACTCCTTACGGATGAACCGAGGAGTTTGGCCCCCCAGTTAGGATACACCTATGGCGACTACCTTCCTGCACGTTGCCACCTATCACCGTAATACGTGTGTTTTAATGTTGTTTCTATTCTGGCTCTGGCTGCTGCCTGGCATATATAGAAGTACCCTTTAAGTATGGTACAAAAGTACTATAAAGGTACGTACCTGGTCTTCCACCCTGGTGGAATACCCTGTAGACAAATGTTTTGTGTGCCAGGTGATTTTTTTAAAACCACCACACATCAATTTACATAGCTCAGCTCATAAAAGTAGATCACAAAGGTCTTAATCTCAGGGGTAAGGTCAGTCGAGACTTCGAAATTACAAAAAGAGCAAGCAGATGAATTCAGAAGTGGAATAACAAGACATTTATTACTCACAGACACTACGGGCTTTCGCAAAAAAAAAGTAACTTAACTAATGTTCCCCCCAAATGCATCTAATCTACATAAAACGAATAGAATGGTCAACATATAATTACTCAGAAGTGGAATAACAAGACATTTATTACTCACAGACACTACGGGCTTTCGCAAAAAAAAAGTAACTTAACTAATGTTCCCCCCCAAAATGCATCTAATTTACATAAAACGAATAGAATGGCTAACAAATAATTACATAAAATTGGAATACCAAAAGAATGTTCGACTCGATACGTAGGTTTATTGTGTGCAATTTATTTTTAAGTAGGCCTACTCTTGAAAATTCGTAAAAAAATTTATACTTTATAACACTTATCTGAATGCAGCCTTGAGGAAGGTCACAGCGAGAACTCAGCTGGGTAGCGAATGTCACTCTCACTCTGTTCGAAATTGGAACACCGGTCGAAGTAAACGTGGGAAGCCGATAATCTTTATTCATACTCCCTATTTGGGGAAAAATGTCGATTTTGGACTGTGAGCAGGGCTGGTATTCAATATTATTGCGTTTACGGAGCCAGTGTTGCAGATTTATGGAGTATTTTAAGTTTGTTCTTAAAAATCGACGAGAGAAATACAGAGTGAACTGTACTCTTTCTCCAGCAGCCCCACTCTCTTCGTTTTCCACTTGAAATCCTCCCTAAATACCTTTAAAACCTAGTAAATAGCCTAGAAAGCTGACCAGGGCAATGGCGTAGACCACAACAGTCTAATGAACACGTAGGAAAAAGACATGGAAAAGGGCACCACAAAGTGCATGGCACCTTTTGTATGGAAACAACTTTTTTTTTTCATAAACTGTGTATTGCATCGTAACAAGTACAGCCACTAGTTTAGATTTTGTTGGAAACGGGAATAGGAAGTCATTTTGTAAATTGAAAAATCTTGTGTATTTATTTTTCAATTTACAAAAAGTACAGTCATTTTGGTAACCATATAGTTTTTTTCTTATCATTTCTCGGAAAGTGGCTCAGTTTTTAACACGATGAGCCGGTTTTAAAGTGTGATCTTAACAGACATTTGTGAGGCATAATAGCTTTGCAGTGTAGTGAATATGAATCATTAACGTAGTTTATTGTGAGTTCATCGAAGTCGCCGTTGGAAAAAAGATTGCCTTTTGCTTATGGCCTCAAAAACTTTTGTCTACCTTTGTATATTTATTTGTTTGTTATATGATTTTTCAGGTCGTACATTCCAGACACACCAGCCAGATTCTCAATATTGGAATCTAAAATTTTGATTATTGTGGTTTTGGCCTGGTTGATAACAAATTAAATAAAGAAAGATGTATTAGCTTTGCAATAAGCATTTTATTTTCCATGTGGCCCTTTACTAAGCATGAATTTGTAACAGTTTATGGACTTTTCTGAGAAATCCACATCACAGTCAGTGTTTTTCGCTTAAAATTATCTGGAGGTAATAGAAAAAATAATAAAGATGCCAGACAATTTCAGATTACAGTGTCATTTCAGGTCAATGGGTAAGAAAAATGTGACTCGTTCCATCGCTGCTATATTATTCAACAAGATCTCGGATAGTTTGGACTGCCATTCAAAACAAATAAAAAACATTTATTCTGAGAAACAAATTAATGAGATTTTGCAGTCACATTGTTGCCAAANAGAGTGTTTTTAGTATAAAATTCAGATTTTTACTGGACCCCCACTGGACATAGAAGGGCTCAAAACACTCGAATTTTCTCATCCTAGATAAAATCTGCTGTTACTGTGCAGTAAAAAAATTGTTTCCCAGTGAGAATTTGGCTTGAAGATTGGAAAAATCGCCAATTTTATTTGTCAACTTAGATCCTCAATACTATTTCAAAAATAATCACCAATTCTGAATAAAGTGATTTTTCAATGTATTCCATTATGACAAAGTCACAGCATTTTGTGCAAATGCTTGCAATCACAAAAATGGTGGTGATCTGAGCACCTTCTACACATCTCCCCGAACAATCTTAATATGTATAAGCAGTTAATAAAAAAAAAAATAATATACTGTATGTACACTCTATATAAAAAGGGCATGCCAACCTATGTGGTAGAGTTTTTATTAAATATTATGGAATGGCCCATATCTATGTATTCTTTTGTTGAGCATTGTGTGTTTTTTCATTTTTGTTCTTTGTTATTTTCATTAAAATTGTAATTATAAAGCATGTGCCACAAAACAATTGGAATCTATGTTCACACAGAGAAGAAATTTGCCAGTGCCACAAGTTCTCATTGTTTCTTTTCCCTCCAAATAGTAAAATAGTTTGACACACACAAAAATAGTAACACATTATTTATCACTTAAATCTAACAGATTTTTGTTTTTAGTCCACCATATTGGATCCATCATTTTCAAGTTTAAAATGTCAACACAGTTTGAGAATTGAGCAACCCAAAACAAAACAAAAAATGAATGTCCATTCAAATCCAGTGTTAGTCAATTTTAGGTAGCACCATTCTATTTCAAAATTTTGACATCGGATTTAAAATCGATAATAATCTAAGAAACTTCTAAAAACCAATTTACAAGCAAATCACATCTAAAAAAAATATGTTTCAAAGGGGTTAAACGGTTTAGTGATACAGAACGTGCGAGAAGTGGAAGTTTGCAGTACCGTAGTGCCTCTAGTGTAGAATTATGTAAGCTGTAGAGCACTGTTGCTGGCAGGGTGGCTAATGAACAAAAATCATAGTAAAGCTTCTGTGTTGAATGCATACATGATGATTATTTAAATTTCTTTATTGTTTTTACACATCTAGTGAATATTTTCAGTATGTTAGTGCAAATTTTAAAGACATTTATAGGATATTTAGTGAATATTTGCATTGCAATTTCAGCTATTTTTAGTACATAATTTGTTGCAGTCTATATTGTAATATACAGGGTAATANTTCAGTATTACTTGTGCAAACTTTAGAAGTATATTTCCCACACCTAGACAAGAAAAAAATGTCATATAAACATATTAGAACAGGCACGTTTTCAAAAAGAACAATGCAAGAAGCATTTCATGTAACAATTGGGAAACAACATTCATAGGGTATTTCGACCCCGCCGAATTCGAATCTGCCTGTTGCCAAAGCGAAATTTGGACCGGAAGTCCGGTATCCAAGATGGCGGCCAAAACTCTGTTGCCCTATATATCCCTTGTCCGTTGGCACATTCAACTGAGACGAGTCGCATCGAAATTCGTCTCCCGCTTGTTGATTGCTGACCAAAAGCAGGCTCGAGTCAATGCCACTCGTGATTTGTTGGACCACTTAGAAATCGACGGAAATTTTTTCGGTAAAATCATTACCGGAGATGAATCGTGGTGTTTTGGGTACGACCCTGAAACAAAGGAACAGTCCAAGCAGTGGAAATCCACAAACTCGCCTCGCCCGAAAAAGGCCCGTCAGGTCAAATCGGCCGTTAAGACGATNATCATCTGTTTTTTTTATGTTCGTGGCATTGTTCACTCAGAATACGTTCCAGAAGGCCAAACGGTCAATCAACAGTTCTACCTTAGTGTTTTGAGGCGTTTGCGCGAGTGTTCGGCTGAAACGGCCCGATTTGTGGCGCAGTGGTAATTGGTTCTTCCATCACGATAACGCTCCAGCTCACACTGCCATTTCTGTGCTTGAATTTTTGGCCAAAAACTCAATGACACCGCTTCCTCACCCCCCTACTCACCTGACTTGGCCCCCTGTGACTTCTTTTTGTTCCCTCGGATGAAAAAAGACTTGAAAGAAAAACGGTTTGCGGACATACCGGAGGTGAAACGAAAATCGAAGGAGGCGCTTGAAGCCATACAAAAGGACGAGTATAAAAGGTGTTTCCAGCAATGGAAAAACCGTTTGAACAAGGTTATTAGTGTTAATGGAGAGTACTTCGAGGGTGACTAAATAATTTTTTTATTTTTTATTGATGTAGTCCAGTTATTTTTGGGTCCCTGTAGTATGTTAATATGACACATTTTTTTCTTGTCTAGGTGTGGCGAATATACTCCTAAAGTTTGTACAAGTATTTCTGAATCACTCTGTATATTATAATGACTGAAAATAATCTAACAGTCTATATAAATATTTTTTACTGGCATATCCNTGAAAATATTATGTATCGGATGATAATGTTATTCTAGAATCAAATTTTTAATGTTTTCGTCAAAACAGTCGCATATTTCAAGAAAATAACAAATGCAGCTCATTTTGTAATATTTGTCACAATATAAATTACTATTTCTGGTGTAATTTAAGGAAATGGGCAGCAGGATTGAAAATTAGTAAACGTATTGACTGAGGGTGTTTGGCATATCAAAAATAGGGTTGAGTACTGGAAAAAAAATAGGTACATTACATGGCAACTTAAGATTATTTCTAAAATTGCATGTAAATTTGTCTATCTGCAAGACTGCTTGCTCTTTCTTCCAGGTCCCTTCTGCAGGGGCGTACCAGTCATAAGTTTATTGACATGTCTGAGAATCCTGTGATGCGCATTTACTATACATCGAGGATTGTATTATTTTTCATGTGTGCTGGCAACGAACTCTTTTATGCCATGTTGTATCTACTCCACTTTACTGAGGGTCCTTTGGGTGAGTGAACAAATATATTTTTATGAATTGAATTTTAGTATATGATCATAAAAAGATAAAATGAAATCAAANGATTTATATTAAACACTGCACGAGCTGCCTGTTCTTCGCACAAGTTGTTATAACCATGATTATTAAAATTACACCCTTCACGGTATTACAATCAGTATACATATTTCTCCATAAAGCCCAATCACTTTACCACATTTTTTAAGACATTTTAGGTCCTAACACCAATAGCAAATTGTCGAACTCAAAGAGAATATATAAGCTCTTTACTATTGGTGTTACTAAAAATGTCTTAACAAATGTGCTTGTGTGATGTGGGTTAAAGGAATCATTGACATTCATTTTCTATCAAAATACCAAANATATAGCTGCAATAGCAACCAAATGACTGGTTTTGCCAACCAGAGTAATTCACTGCACAGCCACCTCATGGAGTTGTAAGGTACATCAGTTGTTCACTGATGCAAATTCAAAGATGTTACAGGCGTAATGCTCTTCAGTAAACATCTGTAACGTGTTTGAATTTGCGTCCGTGAACAACTGCTGTACGTTAAAACTCCATGTTGTGGCTGTGCAACAAATTACTCTGGTTGTCAAAAGCAGGTACTTAATTACTTTGGTATTTTCAAAGAGCATCTAATAGTAAAGAGTGCTCAACAGCTATGCTGCATTGTAGTCGAGTAGACCGCTAGCATATCGTAATGACATCTTTTGGGTTAGCGGCGAAACTTGCTCTAAAAAGTGCATACCTACCGTCATATTGTCTGTTTGGGAAAGAGCCTAATCCCTGGCACAGTAACTTAGTGGTCTCAAATGGNAAGCAGAAAAGAAAAGTGAATTGTCAACTGCAGGGAAAGGAATTCAGAAGCTTGTTTTTCATTGGTGCAGTTTCCCATAAATAAGGACGGGTAATCAGTAGTCCACAAATTACTCTAGGCTTTAGTGTTAAAATAGAACCAAACTCGGCTATGCGTTTGAAGAGTNACATGATCACTTGAGCCAATGACAGTAATTTGGTACTGCTGCTTACCTGTCCTTATTTATGGGAAACTGGAACACTAACAAACCAGCTTCTGAATTCCTTTCCCTGCATCAGACAATGAACTTTTCTTTTCCTCTAGTCATTTCAGTGATTCCATTCTTGACAGCATGAGTAAAATTTCAAAATAAAGCCTTCTCGCATATTATCTTCTCCATATGAAGCCAGTAACCCATGGTAACGCATCTGTAACAGATTGTGGCTGCTACTTTTAGGTAGATTT
>QVQU01280382.1:0-12087 GCA_003456935.1 Machilis hrabei | reverse complement strand
AGGGGCAACACAAATGGACACACAAAATCAAGTTGTCGTTCCTGAACATAATAACAGCTATATCTAAATACTATTTATTATTCCGAATAGTATTGTTTGACAGTCTTACTACACCCAACACTATTATTTAGGAAACTCCAATTGTCCGACACAAGGTTTTTGGGGAAGAACCAAGATAAAGTAACGTTGACACATGTATTTAGTTCCACAGGCCGCCAGAGTATTCGTTACACCACTAATACTATTTTGTAAGCATTCTTCATTACTTAGAACTAGTTGGCAATGCTGTGGAGGCCGAAGTCTGCACTGGCGTTATTTGTTACTAACAGGAAAATACTTTTAACTCCTACAGGGTGGGGTATATTAACTGTCCTAGTTTTTTGTTTTAATTGTTTTCCGTGAATAACGAAAGTTTGGTGTTGCAACATTTTTTTAAAAGTTGTTTGGGTATTGGTGNATAAAAGTNCAAAATGTCAGTNTGATTGATTTTGTTTTGTGTTTCAGACAACGATAGTGGCAAAGCGTAAACTTGTCGTAATAATGCATAATCAAAATTTTTGACCGTGTAAAATTTTGAAGAAGCAGGATCTTTTGGCCATTAAAATTAGATTTATATCTCGGGCAATAAAACGACACAAGGAAACTGGAACTTCTCGAATAAAAACAAAATCTGGCAGGAAATGATCTGTTCGTATTAAAAATACGATAAAGTGTGCTCGCGAGCGAATTCGACAAAATCCGGCTCAGTCTGCTCACAAACTAGCCAAAGATATGAATGTGTCGTCACGATCGGTGCGCCTACAAAAAAACAAAAAGATTCATGGTTTGACAGCTGCTAAAAAAATAATAGTTTCAAAATCCAAGGACTTGTTGGCGTGGCACGCGGGTGACGATATTATTTTTTCTGATGAAAAGATGTTCCAGGTGCAAGACAGTCATAATGAGCAAAATGATCGCATGTATGGAGTTTCATNGAAGGATATTCCGGTAAACAAATTGTAAGTGGAACGTTTTCAAATTACACCTGCAGTCATGGTTTGGGGGCTATCTCTCCCAGAGGCAAACTGCCACTACTGTTTATCGACCAAGGTGTCAAAATCAACCAGGATTATTATATTCAGCATGTATTGCAGAATCATTTGTTGCCACATGCTCAAACTTTGTATGGAGATGATTATTTCTGTTTTCAACAGGATAGTGCTCTATCCCATAAAGCAAAACGCGCTCAGCACTGGTGTCAGGCCAATTTATCCCATTTCATCCCATGGGAAGAATGGCCATCATCTTCACTGGACTT
The DNA here is from genome assembly GCA_003456935.1 of Machilis hrabei. Lineage (NCBI taxonomy): Eukaryota > Metazoa > Arthropoda > Insecta > Archaeognatha > Machilidae > Machilis > Machilis hrabei. The sequence goes on along the minus strand of QVQU01280382.1, from coordinate 10,790 downwards.
AATCCCCTAGACTTTTCTATGTGGGGATATACGCTGAGCAAGATTGGAAATACACAAGGCACGAATTTGGATTCGTTCAAGATTGTGATATGAGATGACATACCAGACGACGAGATCATCCATGCTGCGTGCAAATCGTGTTTTGGTAGAATGCATAAAGTAATCCAAGCAAAAGGAGAGAGATTTGAACTAAAGCAATAGTATTTGATCTTTGGAGTATCCTTAATCGAAAAATAAAAATTTCTTTCAATATTTCTGTTTACTGAGTTTTATATAATGTTTTCAAACTAGAACAGTTAATATGCCCACCCTGTATCCTAATTCACTAATACCCCCAAGAACTTGCTCAGTCATAGTACAATGTTTCTTTTGAATAACATGGAGAATTGTCCTCCTGTTTTTAGTCCTCAAATATCCTCATCCCATGATGAGACCGAACCGGAAACCTTCGGCACCAACACTCCGACCACAAGAGGGAGTGCACGATACCACTCGGCCAACAAGTCACATCTAAATGAATGACCGATTTGTAGGTAAAAAGTACAATATTACTCCTACACACGGTTACTNGTACCTGCTACGTGATTACTCGTTCACCTAATGATTAACGCTGAGGATTTAGGTAATAGGAGAATAATGATCTTTGTAATGTTCAACAGGCCTCAAGATCAATGCTGCTGTGCACAAAAGGTAAGTTTATCATGCCAGCATGTAGCGTATGTAAATGAAATCCAGTGTCAAGACATACAGTTGAAACCCACACAAATTACAAAAACAAGTTACTCAAATGTATTAAACAGTTATTACTGGTTGTTTACTTCCACTGTTTGATTCAAATTTAAATGAACTACGCTGAAGTGCTGCAATGTGAACAAATATATATTTTTTTTTAGTGTTAGTGCCTCGGGAACCGCCTGTGGGCATTACATCCGGGGCGTTACCAACTAACGTTTATGGCCACTTTTTATTCCGACGTTGTGCACACACTTAGGACAACACAAGTGAGTGCTTGGACGTACGNCAACACAAGTGCACACACTTAGGACAGCACAAGCAAGACACACATGCCCTAGCCAGGAATCGAACCTGGGACCTCCGGCTACCGGGGCCGGCTAGTCTAATAAACATTAATGGGATTGAACTGGAAATACGTTTTCAATCCAGTATAAAGTGTTTTCATCTATATTCATTCACATTCCAGAGTATTCACAAAGATATGTTATATGTTCCAATACAGGTGGTAATGATAGAACATACAGGGTCGTCGACTCGAGCCTGAAGACCTTCCACGAGGACTTCTATACATGAAGTAGTTCTATGGTTTAGTATTGCTAGTATGATGTATTATTTTTTTCTTCTAGTCCTTCTGATAGGAAGTGTTAGTTTTGGCCTATGATTTAGTGTGCTGGTAGGACTTGTTATTTTTTCTTGGAGACCTGCTAGTAATACATTAGATTTTTTTTCTTCCTGTTCTGCTGATAACCTGTATTATTTTTTCTTTGTAGTTCTGCTGGTAATAGGTACAATTTTTTCTTGGTGTTCTGCTAACAGGCTGTATTATTTTTTCTTGGGGTTCTGCTGGTAGGACATATGGTTTTTTCTTGGTGTTCTGATGATATGCTGTATTGTTTTTTTCTTNNGATCCTTCTCTTAGGACATGTTATTTGTTCTTAGTGGCCTGTTGGTAGGGTGTATTATTTTGTCTTGGGGTTCTTTTGGTAGTACTGGGCTTATGACATGCACGATAAGTTGATCTCAGAAAAGGGAAAGAAGAGGGGAATTACGTGTGTGTAAACACAGGATGATGTATGATAGTGTGAGGGCCACACTAATAATGTGACCTTGGCCTTCCCNCATAATGAAGGCCTATTCTTTATTTCTATGATAAAGATCCTAATAATTACCTAATAGTTATTTTAATCTCGTATTTACCTATTTAATGGTAAGCATATAATCTGTAATTCTTTTTTAAATTAAAATGTAAGCTTATATGCTTGTAGTATGTGTATTGTACACAGATCTGTTTAANATTGNATCATGTGACTTGTGGCACATTTTTATTGCAATTTGTGTTGGTGTGTTTGTTCCTTAAGTAGTGGCATTATCAGAAATTACCCTACATATACATAGCCTACGTATTTTATCTCCACTGTTTTGATATGCAGTCAATCATAATTATTCCTTTTTGAGCACCAAGATATAATAAATATGCTTTCTCTAGTTCTATGCTCATATGGACTACCAGGCACCAGAAGGGTCCGAATTACACAAACATCACGTTAGCAAGCTGTATGTTCTATCACTAATGGTTTAATGAGAAGTCAGAGTTTGTTGCTTTTTAAATATCCTAATAAGATTGTGGCAGAGTTGAGAAAGAGCGGGGTTTTGCATAAAGGAGAGGGGGGAAATCAATTAGTACCAGGAAAGTGGAGCATGTAGCAAGAGATGTCCAAAGAGAGGGTGGAGCATAGAAGGGGGATGATACTGTTCTGGGACAGTTTGTTTGTTGATCCAGTGTTGTCCCATTTTTTCTGTGTCCACGCACCACTGTGTTATTGAGCCAGTTAAGAATCCTGAGTTTAAAACATTTACACTAAATACCATACATTTTAATCAATCTACACACAAGTTTCTGAAGGATCTCTTCATGCCGAAAACTTCACCAAAAGTTCTTGGCTTCACGGGGCGCAAGGATTCGTCACTTTTGTACTTTTCTTGTTCATCAAACCAATCCTTGTAGCTCTCTAATTTGCACTTCCAAAAATCTAAAAATAAATACATATATCAATATTTTACACAGTTAAAAAATATAAACTATTTACAAAATTCACAAAAGCAGGACCATAAAGGCGGGTTCACAACCAGCGAAGATGAATGCGAAGGCAAACCTATTTACAAAGGTGTTCGCGTTCACAATTATATCCCGACTTCCCAATTGAGGTTTTTCCGGCGAATAAAAGGTTGTTGTTTTGATTTCACTTGTAAACAATCGTCACTGTACATCCATTAGACATTTTGTCAAGTAAAAAGAAAATGTCAACCTTAAGAAGAAGGATTTTTCTCCTTTGGAGAATGAATACAACAGGTGAAAGACGGTTGTGGGATCAGCCCATATTCCTGAGTTGAAAATAGCAAGGAGATTTTTACAATCTGATTGAGGAAATGAGATTAACAGACACAGACAAAGACGTCCTGCTGCGAGTAATTGGACCTCTAATTACCAAAAAGTATTTCTACCGAATGCGGTTATTGCTTCGATTTTGTTTTTCTTATTTTTCTCCTTTCCGTTTACCACGCTGTAAGTTCGCATTTGCGTTCGCCTTCGCAAAAGTTGAAATATATCCTACTTGTTTCAGTGAAGGTGAAGGCAACACAAGATTGCCACCAAAAGCCGATTCCTCATTGGCTGTGAACCAAGTTCGCCTTCACTGGTTGTAAACCCTACAAATTATTAAAATGTTATGTTTTCTAACTTTATTTTAGTTTAACGCGCAGCATCAAAAAAATGCATACTTTGGAAATCTTAAGGAGTTATGCCAACAGCAATTCCCTGCTACTTCACGATATCGTACCGAAGTACTAGTTTAAAAGACTGAATGATTATTTATTTGAGTGAATAGTTCCACGTTACTGCCCACGAAGGTTTATTGGAGGCCCCATACTCGTCGTAACTACACTTCTGGATGATTGAATTTTACCACTCACTCGACACATAGCCGTTGTGGGTTCTTGTAAATGTAACACTTGTCTTTGTGACTCCACTTTTAACGTCCCTCTCGTAAGACGCCTACGAGCATCCCTTAATATAGGGTGCTTCACAGGTAGACTCGTAGGATTTGTTGCTGTGTGTATGTGTTTGAAGCATTATTTACTAACTAGGTAGGTTGTAACTCAGTTTTAAATATAGATGTATTAGTGATATAGTACACTGAAGCCCACCCCTTTAGTAACTATACTTATTAATCTGAAGGGAGCCAATATTTGTAAGCCGCTTAATTCACTTTTGCCGAGCCTGTTGAAAACATTTACTTATGCTGTTCTCTACAAATACTTAAATGAGAGCTTTAAATCAACTTATTACATTGGAATTACATAATCAAATGATTATATAAATGAACTGATGTTAAGTGTTAACAAAAACGCATTATTTCAGTCTCACTGGCAATTTAAATCGGTATCTCTATCAGGGCCGTAACTAGGAATTAGTTTTGGGGTTGTTTGGAGAGTGTAGTGCCGTAGGTTTTAGAAAGGATGTGGTACTGATATCAGTTTCATGACTACAATCACAGAGACATAAATAAGTACATTACCATGGCACACTTTCTAAAAGTAAAAGAGGAAACAGTGAAAAACTTATCTGTAAATAGAAACTTCTGTCCCAAATCAATCAAAATGGGTGGTAAAGGGTGAAAATACGAGGGGCAGTCAAATGAAAAGGTGCCAACGGTTGCAGTGAAGCGACTCGGTTTGTGTCTGTACAATAGAGGGCAGCATTTTGTTGGTTGATGTATGAGTCATCATGCAAATGTATCGTTACCACCCGATCACGTGATTTTGAGTAGGGGACGCGTATAATGCGGTTCATCTGTCATGCCTTCGTCCAGTATACGGTAATAACGTAGTCATGGCGTTTAAATTGCAAAATTCCACTGTAGAAGAACAGAGGCCTGTTATAAGATTCTTAACTGCAGAAGGCAACACACCTATATCAATTTTCCAACTTTATGGTCAAGACTGTGTTTCACACAAAATAATGAAAAGGTGGTGTGCTTGGTTCCATGGAGGCGTGAAAATGTGCCCGATGACGCACGACCCGGTCAGGCAAGCGTCGTAATCCCTCCCCAACTCATTCAACAGGTTGACGAACTTGTTAAGGCAGATCGACGGACGACCATACAGGCTATTGAACTGGCGCTTGGTGTCAGCCATGGGACCATTTGGACAATTGTGCGACAAAGATTGGGATACAGGAAAGTGTGCACCCAATGTGTACCAAAACAGTTATCGCAACCATAACAGGCCGGACCTATCCCCTTGCGACTTCCATTCGTTTGGCTCCCTAAAGAAACACCTGAAGGTTCGTAGGTTCGCTTCGGACGACGACGTCAAAGACACTATGACCGATTGGTTAATGTCACAGCCCAAGGACTTTTATCAATAGGCATACATCGCCTTCCTAAACAATGGGATAGCTGCCTTCAAGCTCATGGCGCTTCCTTTTAAGGTGGGAACAATACTTCAACATCTGCACCTATCGGCACCTTTTCATTTCACCTCATACATTTAGAAGAAGAGCAACGTAAAAGAGAAAGGTAAACTAAAATACAGCTAGAAAATGTCAGAAAATAATTCTAAGGGTGACGAGAGATCAGTTTTCAGGACATAAATTTACATCAAAACACAAGTGGTAGTAGGTTTGGTGATGGCGAGAAAAAAACAGGAATGGGAAAAAAATGTTCAGAATTTTTCTCAAAATGTAATTTAGGCCAAAACAGAAAATTATCACGTTTTAGGACCTCTCGTAGGGATCCCCAAGATTAATCCCCTGTAGAATCAAAACTGATATAGCGATTGCAACCAAATTTTAATACATTACTTCAAATACGGTCAAGAATACATGGTTAAAATCATTTTCGTGATAATTAAAAAAAATCTTATTCTAAAGGTAAATTGACGTTTTCAAAGCCGAAGGAAAATCGGACAAAAACACCCTTAGGATCGTTTTAAACACCTCGATTGTATGATTTTAAAAATCTAAGCATGAATTACATAAGTATGTGCAATGCTTTTATGTTGAAATTTATTAGAGATGAAAATTAATGTGACACATAAGTGACTGAAGAGTTGTTTACCAATCTGGTAAGTATTGGGCTGTTGCCACATATGTACCTTGCCTTGTTACGAGCAGGAGAGGGACCGAGAGTGGCAACAGGGCAATACTAGCCAGCATGGTAAACCACCCTTCACTAGTTTATGCGCCCCATTATTTTTTTCACTCTAATAAAATTAAATCCAAATTCGTAGCACCTACTTACGTATTTCATACTCAGATTTTTAAAATTACACAATCGAGACGTTTAAAACTATCCTAAGCGGATCTTTGTTCGATCTTCCTGCGGCAGTGAAAACGCCAATTTATGTTTAGACGAAGAACTTTTTTAACTCAATAAAATTAATTTAATCATGCATTCTTGACCGTATTTGAAGAATTGTATTAAAATTTGGTTGCAATCGCACCATCATTTTGATTCGANAGGGGCTTAAACTTGGGGATCCTTACGGGATGGCCTAAAGAGTGGCATTTTTTCGTTTCCACCTAAATTACATTTCGAGAAAAAAATATAAAAATTCTTCTAAATCTACATGAAATCTGAAACATTTTGGTGACAAAAATTAAGATATACGGGCTCAAACTCGAATATCCATAATTTTGAATCCGGTAGTAGTCACATTCGCTGTAATTTTTATAGTTTGGCATACACATCAACATTATAACCGAAATGAATAGTGGCGTTTGTTTACATATATAGTGAATGAGAACCATGACAACGTATGTTGGACACAACATATCAATTGAACGGTGTATTACATTACTCACCAACATGATCTTGCATAGTTTTGTTAGTTCCTCCAAATTCTTCTGGTAAACTATCGTAATAGTGTTCCAGTTTGGGCGCCCCTGCTTTGTATATATGCACCTGAAAAAAAATAATTAACGTTTGATAACATACATATGGAGCAATGTGAAAAAAATGCAGTAATATATGTATATATATACGGGGTGGCCTTCAAATAAAGTGTTACAATTCAATATCTTCGAAATGGCTCGATGAAATTGAATGAATTGTTTCGCAGTCATATTCCAACTGGAACCTTTTCACCTTGGTGAAAAAAAAAATCTAAAATACCCCCCTTCAAAGAGGGGCGAGGTTAATTCTAAAATCCTAAATGACAATGTGGTAAAAATGCTCCATATTCATATTCGTCCATCAAAAACAATGTTTTTATTCTACGAATGTATCAAAAGTTGTGTGACTTTTACATTCCGATAGTACATGCATATTATAATTTGTGGAAACATTTTCATTTAATGATCAAGTAAATGTTCAAGAATCTACTCATTAACTTCTAGACACTTATTTAACCTCCTTACTAAACTGTCTGTAACATTGGTCAACATTGCCGGCGTCACTGCAACACAGGCATCGCGCATAAATTGTTTTATGTTGGCTTTGGTTGTTTGAAAAACGGACATCACCTTATCTTTAAAAATGCCCCACACACAAAAATCTAGTGATATAAGGTCAGGTGAGCGAGGAGGTCCTCCACGACCTATCTATCTGTTACCAAATTTGCCATGCAAGAATGCACGAGTAATTAGAGCACAATCTGGAGGAGCATTGTTGGAACCACATTCCAGATATCAAATTATGATTCACATTTTTTAATAAGGGAACAGAAAGTACATTCCTTAATAAATCGTAATAGTTTTCACCAGTAACAATACCCTCGAAAAAATGTGGACCAATAACATTATCACCGACGATTCCGCAACAAACGTTTAATGACCAGCGATGTTGAAAAGGTGCAGCAAGGATTCTCAGCAGACCATTAGTGTAAATTATGACGCTAACTTGTCCCGTATTTGAAAATGTTGCTTCATCACTAAACAAAATGTTGAATAAAAACTATTCGTTCGTAGCAAGACAGCCACGCAACCACTCACAAAACATAACATGCTTTTAACATCTTGTGCTGACAATTATTGTTCTTGATGTAAACACATGTGATGTGGATGATATTTTTGAAGTTTCATTATGCGTTGTATCGACGAACGCGATATTCCACTTTGTCTACTCAGTTGACGTTGACTGATGTTGGGATCTAAAATAAATGATGTTAGCAGAATTATCATTATTTACTACAGATTTTCTGCCGTTCCGAGTTGTGCCACTTTTACGAAGATGATGTTCGAGACGAGAAATGCCATATGAGATTTTCTCGTATGGTATCGTTCGTTAAACACTACCGATGCCCGTCGATATTTTTTTTTTTCGCATTCACCCAACGCTAAAAGCATATTCACTTCTTCGTCGAAATTCGCCATGGTTTGTAAAGTTGTAGTATCACGTCTAATGACAAGAAGTGTACTGACTGGATGTACTTCATTTCTGTTAAGGATTTTGATTTGATTTGCAAATAAAGAAGGAATTGCAAGAGCACGGTACCTATTTACGAATTATTCTGACGCTTAGTTGCTCACCGATTGTGTTGCTGTACAAACTGAAATGTCGCCTAATTTTTTTATACATTCGTAGAATAAAAACATTGTTCAAAAAAAGTTGTATCATTTTCATGGACGAATATGAATATAGATAATTTTTACCCTGTTGCCATTTAGGATTTTAGAGTTATACCCCCTGCCCCTCAGGGTGTAGTAGATTTTTTTTTCACCACTATTAAAGGGTTCCTGTTGAAATATGACTGCGTAACATTACATCAAATTTTATCGAGCTATTTTGGAGATATTGCATTGTAACATTTTATTTGGGGGCCACCATATATATATACAGGATAGCCCATAACTCAGTTCCCAACCTGTGTATTTCATGATGTAGTAGTGGAAAATAAATGGGGTCAACGGAATTGTCACTTAGATAGAAGAACTAAATTATTGTTGTGTAAAGGGGATAGTTGGGGGAGGAGATTTTCAAACGGGGTACTTGAAAGAAAACCTGAAATGGGAAAGGGGGTCAAGTCATATATCAAATAAATTGTATATTCAAAAGAAAAACAATGATGTAATGTTATTTATATGTCCCTCTCTCTAGTTCAAGGTGGAGGCCAAAATCTCAACGAAGACTTTCCTTCACAGTTTATGAAGGCTTATGACTAATTACAGCATAGTAACGATACATCTTGTATTTGATATATTACTTGACCCCTTTTCCCATTTAAGATTTTCAAGTACCCTATGGCCATCGACACCCTTTACACAACGATAATTGTAGCCCCTTTATGTAAGTGACAATTCCGTTGACCCCGTTTATTTTCCACTATTAGATCATGAGCTACACAGGATGGGAACTGACTTATGGGACACCCTGAAAATACCAGATATAACGATATCAACATCGATACTTTTTAATATATCAATCATTTTTTCTAAATATCGATAGCGAGACATCGAGTTTTGAGAATTTCTATTTTCGAAAAAAAATATCGATAACGAGTTACGATATTTTCTAATTTCGAGAAATGTTGATAACAAATTTGGATAATTTCTAATTTCGAAAAATACTGATATTGAGTTTCGATAATGTTGAAAAAAAAATCATATCAAGTTTGGAATTTTCAAAACAATTTTTTTGAAACTTTCCGATATTGATACAATTATTTTCAAAACTATACCGACATTCGATATCAATATGAGTTTAATTTTAGCAAGAAAATGTGATGTGCCGGTAGTGACAACACTGTTTATGGAACTAAATGCCAACATTATCCCTAATATCTGTGTCAGTTTCGTCCATATTAGTTCACTTGAGTGCACGTTACAACGAGAGTAAACGGTTGTGAGTATTTTCGCATCAGACACCGAACAGCTGTTTCTGCATGACGACAATGCGTTTCCTTATACTGCTCAAATCGTAAAATATATATATATATTTTTGGTGAAAAAATACCACTCATATTGTTGCCCATGCTCCTTGCAGTACAGTCCTCACCCCCTGCGATTTCTGGCTGTTCTCGGCGTCAAATTGGAACTGAAAGGGCAACGAACAATTTTCATCGGATATGATGGTAGTAAAGGCTGTGGACGAGATTTCTAAATGGCTTTCTGTCCATGAGCTGGATTTAATATTCAAAATGTGTCAACAATGATGAGAGAAGTGTAATACAGCTCAGAGTGACTACTTTGAAAAATATATAATTAAAATTGGATAAATTAATAAATACATTTATTTTGTCTCACTACTTTTTATCACATTATTACAAAAGGTAAGCGTACTATGGGGGCTGTAGGTTCGAATCTCCATTGAATAAAAATAAGCAATGTTCTTTGTCCTGAAACTACATATCTACTTCGGTAGGATGCTATACACCACATGTCATAATAATCTCATAAAAGCTAATTTGTCACGCAGAAAACATTTGATTATAAGGGTTGGTGGAATTCGATCTACTCTCTGTTACCAGGCAACGGTAACGCAAAATTCAACTCCTTTGATATAACTCACAATACATTATCCAATAACTGCACCCACCAAATATAAACGTCATCCACAGAACGGAAAATATGCCCGACTCGTGTCAAAAACTAAGTCACAAATTTGATTCACATTTCAAATGATGCCAGTTGGTCTAAACGGCGAATTAAGTTACTAATAATAAAACACTGCCCATCATGCTCAGTGTTCGTCATTTTTCCTTTTTAGAAATCTGACGGATTATTACTCAACTAAGTACTTTTACATTATGATAAGGGTCATTGCTGTTCCAAAATTGCTATGAACAGTATTTTCAGTCAACTTCAAAAGAGCTGTCAATTCAAATTTCAAACACATCCTGAGTGACATCTGGAACACCTCACTCACCCTCCTAATGGGCGATTTGGGGAAAAGAAGAATCAACCATGTACGAGAACTTGCCTTAATAGTAGTGGTGGGTCGAAGGTTCATCTGACAAACCGAACCGAACCGAACCCTAAGGGTTCGGTTCGGGTTCGAAATCGAACTTTTTGGTAAGTTGGGTTCGGGTTCGCGAACTTTTGCGAACCCGGGTTCAAA
>KZ891531.1:530-13528 GCA_003456935.1 Machilis hrabei | reverse complement strand
CCCAGTGATGAAATCATTTATAACTCCATGATAGATGTAGACCAAGCAGTTAATTATCCAGTTGAGTTTCTCAACTCACTTCAGCCTCCAGGAATGCCTCCTCATAATNTCGCATTAAAAGTAGGAGCCATTTTTAGATCCACCACAATTATGAAATNGAACAAGGCTTCGAGTTTATCAGTTCACGTAAGTGAAGCTATCATTTTGACAGGCTGTGCAACAGGTGAGACAGTTTTCATTCCCCGACCACAAATACCATTAAAACCTACTAATTATGATTTTGAGTTAAGACGCATGCAATTTCCTGTAAAACTATGTTTCACGATGACAATAAACAAGTCACACGGATAATTGTTTTAAGTAGTTGGCATTGATTTAAGGGAACCACGTTTTTTGTTTGGTCAGCTTAATGTTGCTTGCCCCAGATTCGGTTGTCCAAAAGGCCTGTACTTTCAAGCACCAACAGGAACAACGGCTAATGCTGTATACAAAGAAGCTCTACACTGAGAAACCTTCCAGCTGAAGAGTCTTACTGTAGGACATGGAAAAGTACAAGAAAATTCACAATTTAAAAGGAATATAAAAGTTGTACAAACTGATGTTTCCTTCTATCAATCCCCAAATAATGTGAATTCCGTAAAACTGTATCATTCTACAAGTGCGATAATTCTGTGAGCTCCATGCGAGTGTGTGAGAAAATTGTCTACCTTCAATTATTTCCATATGAGTGAAGTTCTGCGAGTTGCTTCTCACTGTGATCACAATCAAATGTTTTACTCTACCGGGCAGCACCTTCCTATGTCTTCTAATCCTGCTCCACATCTATATATTGCACTAATGACATCACTGTGACAGCCTTGATGCTATTCAAATGGTGAAATAAGCAGTAAGTGTTTCTCATTTTATTTAATAATCTTACTTTTTTTAGGTATTTTATAGTTTAGATACAAATGTTGTGTAATGACATAGGTGTAGGATTGTATGTAGGTTCTGAAAACGAAAATAAACAACAAAATAATAACCGAGTGATGCACGAGTAAGCATGACAATTGGACGTTTTTGTTGTTCAGGTATAGGATTAACCCTTACACAGTAAGCTCATTTGATTCTGTTCTTAGGAAAGTGGACAAAAAACTGACCGTGCAAAGAACGGACATCTCCGCTAGTATGAGTATAAATTGTCCAGTATTTACTGGGGGCAGGGGAGTTAAAGGTTACAATATGTGGTATAACACACAATTTTTTCATCCTTCAAAAAAAATAAACAGNACATACAGTGTATAAAATATGTAACTAGATCATCCATACACNAACTCAAACCCACTCANATGCNACAAGACATAGTTCAATACTNACCTTCACCTTCAACAGATGTATCTTCACAAAATAGTGCATGCTTTTCACCATATTCCCAAAGTGGGTTGTCAACTTGACCATGAAGCCACTGTGCCCCTAATTCAACAATGGATGAGTTGAGAGGATGGCTTAGTGCACGACCACCAGGTCTGTCCTGAGCTACAACAGAAACCAGTGCACATCAACAAGAAACAACACTATTTTTACATTATAATTTAAGACACACATAGAGCCAGAAATATATTGTAAATAATATCCTTCAAAATATAGTCAGGACAAAATGTATTTAAAATTTAATCTCCATATGTTTTAGCCATAAACGCTTTTCTTCATCAATTATAACTTCAAACAATAATTACCAACAGGCAATGGAATGGAGTTCGAGACTTGAAAACCTTTATAATACCAATCACAAAGGTAAGTAGGCACAAAGTAGGAAGAGGGTCATTTAAAAAAATGGAAATACATGAGCTAGGAAAGGTNTAATATTCTGGCAGCTATGACATTTGAGCAATGAAGGATAAATACACCTGAAGAAGGTCAGTTAGCACCTTAAGAACTGTTTAACTTTAGTTCATTTTACAATTGCTAATTGTTCCTTAAAAACCTCTTTTAGTATTCTGTTCAACATAAAATAAAAGAAATTGTAAAGATTTCAATGGTCATGCAGTCTCATGCCATCTTTTTCAGCTTTACTGATTTCAAAATAAACAAACAAAGTATTCAAAACACACAGAAACTAAACTAAGAAAATACTAAACATCGGGGTTATTATAAGGCAACACCAAGGAGGTTTATAATACAAGTCTGAGATTACATCTTAAACAATTTTTTTTTTCCTAGCATTCTATCCCATTAATTGGGGTCTGCTATGTGTTTTTGTGCGATGCATTTTTGGGTTCTCTGTAGCCGGCCTATCGCAAGGTCTGTCGCTTCATTTTGGTGTTGTAGTCTTGAGGCACTGAAAGATTTCTTTGGAAAATCTTCTTGGTTTCAGTGGGGATCGAACCCAGGTCTCCCGCTCCGTAAACTTGTGCTCTACCATCTTCAACAAAAATGAATCATACAAACCAGATACAGTAAAATCTCATTAATACGACCTCGTTTAATACATATTTTCCCGGTAAATAAGTTTTTTATTTAGTTCCCAACAATAACCTCATAAGAACAATGTTATCTGTTTCTCAATTATACGTTGTGCTTTAATAATGGTTTCCATTTCAAACGCTTTTCGTGTATCAATTGTCAAGAATTTTGTGACTTGTATTACTGCTTCAGGTGGTGAAAGTGAAGAAACGTGTTGGTCTTTAGTGTCAGTTGCTGCCTGCTCTCATGGATCCATCAATAAAGCTNATATTACACGTATGTATTAATTTTTGGCAGAAATATTGTCTTACAAAAGATTTGGTAACATACACACATTAATGAAAGTAAATGAAAGCCACACACGATTGTAAGTCCCCCTTTTTGGCACATTTTCTTGGGGAAAAAAAGTGTGGTTTTGATTTGAAGAAATAGTGGTGAATCTAAGCTGCATCCCTGTTATCAAGCAATTCTATCATGAACAGAAGTGCGGCTGGCTTAGAATCGAAGAAATACAGTAATAATGTTTTATACATTTTTTTTGTCAGGGCCCCTGGAAAACGTATTAACGAGATTTTACTGTATTAAACATACAAAACTATTTACCATATCTATAAAGATACTGTGTTAAAACAAATTAAAAATGGTTAATTTAAATTTTGACAGAAACTGGAATAGGATGTCATACTGTATAAGAAAGACAATTTTCTTATACAGTATTTAAAATTAGATATTAAATTTAAAATCAAGGAAGTTTTGAATATTAGAACTTACAGTTTCTAAAAATACAGACAAAAAAAAGTATCAAATACTTATGGGTGTTCTAACATAACTTCAAACACCCAAAACATATTTTTTTATTTTATTTTCAAAAACAACTTTTATCTGTTAAATAGTTATGAAAGGATACTGTAAATATTACATATATTCTGGGAAATTAGCCAAATCATCATTGACATTTGGCAACAGCTGATTTTTCAGTATCACTATTATTTGACCAATCTCTCTCTTGATAAATTCTCTTTTTTTGGAGCCTGACATGCATTTCCAACAAATGATTTTTGTTTTACAAATGTAATGCACTTGATCAACCTAATCTTTGGGTTCAGTAAAATTTGATTGTAGGGTCAGAAAACTGTTTTTATTTTTCTAATGACCTAATAACAGAACTTGTTTTTTCACTTGGCTTAGTCCAGNATCGCCACAAGAATCGCCAAATTAATAAAAAATTCGCCACATATATAAAAAAAATCACATTTGGCGAAAAATGCGATCGGCAGCGCGACCCCTGCACAAGCAAGCAAAACTCAAGCGGCTTATGCAAGTGATCGTGGGAAAGTACAATGAGTGGCCATCAGCAGACGACTCTCTCTTCACTTTAGGGGTGGTGAGAAAGGAAGATGTGGTTGGGAAGCAGTTGGAGGATTGCTTGAGCTCATGAAAGTTAAGGGAAAAGATGTCTGTGTTCCGAGTTTGTTGTTTATTCACAAATGGAGGCTAACCAACCATCTTTAATCTTCCGTTAGCTTATGAAGTGGTACTCAATGCAAGTTTTAACAAATTATTTGAATACTTTACCATGAAGTAAAAACTACGATAATGTATTAACCGGGAAACCTATACCTCAAATTTGTAATTTGACAAAAAAACGCACACGTCATTTACGTGGTTTGACGCATAATGACACTGTGGTTATATAAATTCTTCCAAATTATTTTGTTAGTCATGTTTACTTCTTTTCTGAGAAAACTGTATGTGCAAACTATGGAGTTAATGATATATNAACAGAACTTGTTTTTTCACTTGGCTTAGTCCAGGAAACCACAAAATCCAGTTATAAAATTATTATTATCTGGACACAAACAGTATCAAGATGAATTCTATTTTTTTTCCCAACAGTCTGTGATGTGTTACCCCTACAGAAATCTGGCTTGAGTCATGCTCACATGAGGGTACTCTTATTTCCTTAATTGTGATGGTAACAGTTAATATGTGGAACTTGGTCCTCCTGTCTACTTGGTATTGTTATTGTNTTCAGAACTATATTTTTCACAACAGCATGTTTCACTCTTTGATATTAACCACAGGAATGGTTTCCTTGGTTCCAAAATCCTACTACAATGTTTAGCTTTAGTCTGTTTTAACTTTTTCTTATCTAATCTATATAGCTTATTGTGAGTGAGTGAGTGACTGACGCTAATTCTATCCATGATGCAGAAGAGCTAGAGAAAAATGTTAAATACAAAAGTTGTTCACCTTGGTATCAAACTTACAAAAAAAATCGAAAACCCGTCATNTAAAAATTTTGAATCACTGTTCATGTAACTACTTCTAGAATGTGTTTCTTAAATAAGACTTGAACCTGGAGTTTAAAGTAGTTTTAGTGATTTCAAAGATATGAGCGACCTCCATGTTTTAAAAAAAAAGTTGTTATTAGTAAAAAAAAATCTACATACCTATTTAACTTTTCTACATAGTAAATTTTTTTCAAATGCCAGCTGTTTATGCCCTCTGCTTAGAAATGTGCCAGTTCAGCACTGCTGCTTTCAACTCCTTACTTTCCTTGAATCGTTGGGAACCAAGTTACGTCTTGAGATGAAACTTGGATTTATTATGTCAACAATACATGCAGTGCCATCATTCATTCTCAAAAAACGTAAAAAAATTAAGCAAACCCAGTCAACATGGAAGATTATGGCCACTGTTTTCTGGGACCAACAAGAAGTCCTTCTCGAGAATTTTAAGGAGTCAAAAGTGATACTTGCATATGAGGTGTACTGAGAAAATTTTGAAGCTCAGAAATGGCATTAGGAACCAGTGACATGCGATGCTAACTCAGGAATTGTTCTCTGCCATGACAAAAGTCGACATACTGCAGTTTGCACCAAGCACAAAAAAGTCTGCAGTTCAAGTGCCAGAGCTCACACTGAGTGATGTTAAGTTTCCCTTCATCTCAACAAGGGCTTCTCAACCGTTCGAGGAGAGTTGGGAGTTGAAAGCAGCGGTGCTGATCTGGCTAAACTCCCCAGCAAATGGGGGATGGTTAGTTCTTGATTACTCTTGCATTCAATGTCAGACAGCTCTACTGTAAAATACAAACAATCAATAATAATCAATGCACACTTCAGTAAAGAGCAATGCTTATCAATATCTTCTACAAACTTCAGTTTCTTCAGTAGGAAAAGTGANTTTCTTTTGCCTCTGAATTTTCCACACACACTAGGCAGTTTCTCAACAGTGTATCATTAATAATAAAATGTGATCATTCTAAAGTAATTTACATTCTCTGCATGTATTCCATATTCATTCAAAATACTTGTACCATTACTGCCTATATTACTGAATTACAGAACTTTGCCGGTTCGCTATAGTTCCACAATCTCAGACTTAACTACTGCTTCAAAAGAAAGCTACAAAGCTACCGTAACAGACCCTGTAATACTAAAATCAGCAAACAGTTGAATTTTCTATAAATATCCCAGGATTCTGCAGGAATATTCATTGTGTGACATTCCAAGAAATGTAAAGAAAGTCTTATGAGCTTTGTGTAATTCATTGCTTGTCTCAAGTGGACCTATACTGAGCATAAATTTGTTTAACACAAAATGGAAGTACATAGGAAATCTGACATCCAAAACATCAGTGGCAAATGCTTCACATAAGCAAGGGAAGCATTGCTTGTCCAAANAAAAGTGCAATAGCTGAACACGCCATATTGGAAAATCATTATAACATCGCCTGGTCCGAAACAGAAGTTATTTATCATGAACCTAACACATCCAAACGCCTATTCAAAGAAGCCTACTCCATCTTAAAAACTCAACCCTCCCTAAACAAAAAAGAAACTGCTGTTATTTCAAAATCTTATTATAATATTCTACTTTAAAAAATGCCTCAAGTTTCAATGTTCGTTCATCATTGTAACCATCAATGTTTCAACCTTTTATACTTTTAAATCTTTCATTGTCCTTGACAACCTACTGTCACATTTATAAAACTGTGTAATATTTATGTTTTAATAGTAAAGTGCATCTGAAGAAGAGGAATTATTTTCCTCGAAACGTAATCGTATATTAAAAAAGTTATTTAACCAATTTTATTATTTATGATAGTACACCATCATTAATTTTAATAATTCAAAATACGTTCATCCAATGAAGGGAAAATAATGTTTCTCGAAATTTAAATTCTTAAATTCTTTTAAGCTTTTAAGTGATCGTATGCCAATCATTTTACATTTTACTTTAATTATTTGTTAAAACTGTCATAATATGAGAACANGATTAAGTTAACTCAGTTTGGGAGAATGCAAATTGAATTTAACTTAAATGAACAGGTTAGATTAGATGTTGAAAAGTACAATAAAGAAGTAAATAAAAATTGCTATGTGATGTGCCCTTTGATAGATGTGAATTGTTTTATGTTTTTATAATTACGTCTGATTGCTTCCCTAAATCCTTCAGTCTCGGTTCGCCACTGGAGACAACACAGGTTTATGTACATACTTAAATCTCAGAATAACATGTTTATGTTATTCTGGTTGAAAAGGTACATTTTGTGTGCATTCATTGCCCCAGTGTGAAGAAAATTTGATTGTAAAACCATTTGAAGCCTTTCACTTTATTTCATTTTAACCAAAACACATTACAAAAATANTACATATTGTNANTGTGACAAAATAAAGTATNTACACTNAAACAGTGACANAAGTAACTTGAAATAATANAATAATAATGCATTAAAGTATATTAATTGACANTTTNATTGACAAACACAAATATNTGNAACTTTTTCTAAACTGACATACATACATTATACATTTGCCACAATAATTATATAAAGTACCGTTTATTAACACTGTGCAGTACTTTCTAATATTAAAAACAAACATGGACAAAATAAACCCCCTGGAACTGCTTAACAGGAATATTATGCACCACAAAATTAGTAATTTTACAAACATAAACAGTGCATATTAATGCCCTATCACACTACGCAGATTTGTGGCGACCTGAAGCCCAGCGACACTAATCCACCATTTTGTCTGTGTCATGGGAATATCTTTTCTCAGCGATTTTTGTGACAGATCCAGAGCTATCTTTGTTGACTGCCACCTGGCAACTGTGTATTCAAAATGAAGCTTGTTTGTTAACAATGACTAATGTTGACATTGTTTGCATTATAAATTTAACAGGTTTATTGTGCAACATCTGAAGGATTATAATTTATTTCATTTCTGAAACAGAATATCTCAGTCAGTCAGAGATAAAATAAACAATATATGTGTGAAAATGATGAGACTAAGAANATACTAATGAAAAATACAGTGTTAATTTTTGTGGAAAGTTGTCAAAAATGTGTCATAGTGTGCCCAAAAGCCAATAAATTCAGAGTGTAGCCAGGTGTCAANTTGCCAAGATATTGCTTTTACGCATTTTAAGGAAAGTATTCTATTATTTGGCTTACACACAACTTATGCATCACATTATGGACATTATGCCTAAATACCCCTGAGCAAAGTTTTTGCGCTAATAAGCTGTACATCAACAATAAAACCTTTATTCCAGCTCAGCCATGGCGAACATATTAAGGTCATGAAATGAAATGTCGGCACCTGAAGATGTCTAGAAGGAGTTACTAGACGAAATATCGTGAATCTACTACACTACAAGGAACAAGGTAAATTGTCTTTTTTATCATTTTAATAATTTAAACAATAAAACCTTTATTTTCTTGTGAAGTCACTTTATTTAAATGTCAAATGCTATGCATTTTGACTATTTTGTGGTCTATGCAATAATCACCACACATTGTATTTGAAAAAACTATTCAATATTAAACACTGCATGCACAAAATAAAATGAAATTTCTTAAGTTTCTAAAACTTAAAGAGGGCTTTTTTTAAAAAAATATATAAAATCAAAGTGGTATTTACTGCCAAATATAATCACAGAATATACAATGATTTGAGTTATACTTTCCTGCAATCTTCATCAGTAGTATGCAAAGGATTGAAACAAACAGGGATGCATATTGGTTCTGGAAATATATCTTGTCAACACTATAATTTAGGAGCCTTTTAATACAATCAAGAACTAAGTTTGTTATTATTTGTATGCAACTTCATTAATTTATTTTCCTCTTACAAAGAGCGCCAAATATGAGCACTTGAAACATCATGTTTTATTCCCTTTTAAAGGAGTTTGTGACAATTTCAAAGATGCAATCAATCATCTTTTATTAACATCTATATTCATAGTTTCACCATCACTGATTACATTCACTTACAAAAAGTGCACCTTCCCATTCCAATAATATCAGACATATCATCAGTCTAATATAAAACCTTTAGACTGTTACTCTGAATAAAATTACATTGTAATAATAATCTAGTATCAATGTGACGAAACATAACTGTTCGCCACAATAGACATCTGTGTTGGCTTTCGACAACAGTTTGCATGGCCTCCTAAACTAGTCAGAGCTGAGTTGTTTTATATCACTTTATTTACTTATTGCTTACTTATAGATATGCTTTTCAATTCTATAAATAATAAGTAAATAAAATGAATCGTTTGCAAACCCTGTTTTAATTTGCTTGCCAATATACAAGTATAAAACTACTAGTTTCAAAATCGTTCAAATTAAAAAAAATCTCTCCCAATCAGCAATTAGAAAAGAATATGATAACTTTATACTTTTAATATCTAACAGAATTAACAAGTCAAATTAAAAAATAACAAATGAAAGAAGAAATAGAAGATAACATATTGCTAACAAACAAAATGCATCATGTTATCCATTTCAATTTGATAAAATATCACATACTCAACAGAACTCATTGGTGCTAANGGCAGTGGCTCATGACAGCTTTCCAGACTGTACTCCTGGGGTAAGCATACTCTTCACTAGGAATGATGTCACAAGCCGTTGACTGTTTCAGAAGGTTGATATATGAACCTGCCAATTTGTATTTATTCCAATGTTACAGTTCTAATAAATACAATGCAACTATTGCTCATGTGTACAGTATAAGCATTGGTGAACTCTATGCTACTACTGTTGAATGTGCCAGAGAATAGTGTTGAGCCTTGCTTGTCAACTACTACAAAATGTGATAAAAAGTGTCAAACTAAAAAAAAATATAAAACTACAGAGCATATAGAATCATAAACACTTAGCATGATATTCATTTACCAATATGATCTGTAATCTTTATTAATTAGCACAAACAATGTGCACTGGAATGTACACACAATGAAAGTAAATTTGCTTGCTTCCATGTAAGTACAACTGTAGCATGTTTTGCAGAAAAAGAGTCTACAAGAAGTATCTATTTAGAGAGACCTGCATCAAAGCTTGCACCCAATTAGAATTCACACATGTGCAATTCTACCTAGGCACCCAATTATAAAATATATTTTACATTATGATAAAGCAATAGCAATTATTCCCACAATTATCACATGTATTAAATCAGCAACAACACATAAATAATTATCCATAATGCGCTCGGTGGGAAGGTTGCTTCCGACGAGCCTGCACTGACGAACGNCGTGGCTTCTTATTGTTGGGTTTCACGACAGTGTCTTCATCCTAGGGAGGGAATTAGGGTTTAGGGAATAAAATGTTTGGAGATTTGGGTTAAATAACACATCTTTATGTTACATAAGTAAGTATTCTCACCTGTTGGTTTCAAATGCCAAGATTCTATCTGCTTCTCTCCACCCTGTCTCCACAGCACCATGCACAGTCGAGTAATAATTGGGATGTGTCGCCTCACCAGCAAATAGAAGTTTCTAAAAAATAACGTCAATGAATACGATTGCCATTCAGACTGAAGATAATCTGTGTTCACCATATTCCTCTTACAGTCAATGTAAACTTAATACATAACCTTATAAGCTGAGTGGCTAAAATACCACAGTTTGAGCACAACAGGTGTCTTATACAGTATGTAATATAAAAGTGCTTTGACAAAAATCAAATTGACCGTTGGTGGGTGTTCGCAAGGTTAGAGAACACTCCTGAACATTCCTGGCAACATGTGGTCAGGCAATGTCCTGCTGGAATATAGCATCAGGATTTTCTTCAAACAGTGTCATTTTTATTGTCATGTTGTAGTTCAGTCTACACTGGAAAGCCTTGACTGACATACACTCCTGTTTGTGAAAATTGCAACACCATGAAGGAATGATGGTAAGCACGTGAAACTTACAGGAAATGCAAAGCCGGGTACGACATGCAAATGATAAGAATTGCAGAGTGATTGCACATGCCTGGGCTCAGCAGCGCCCACTGAACTGTCGTGTTAGGCTTATAAATACAGGGCTGTTGAGGAATCATACAAGAAGTGTATCGTGGTCAAAGTGCCGGAATAACGTTTCTCCACGAGTAACTATGCCTCGTCCACGTCAAAGGGCGCAATACAAACAAACGACAGAGTTGTTCGAACGGAGACGAATGATTGGTCTGCGTGAAGTTGGATTTTTGTACCGCGACATTGCTGCTCGTACGGGTCATAACGCCACGACAGTGATGCGAGTGTAGAAGCAGTGGACTGAAAAGAACCGGATGCATAAAAAAATCTGGCAGTGGACCACAGATTGTTCATCTTCATCACAAGTGTTAGCACAATGGTGGACCACTGCAACAGGTGTGGCATTGTCTGCTTCCAAAATTTGACAGTGTCTGCTTCTCAGAGAACTTGTTGCATGCATTCCTTTGTGGCGGATTCCCTTGACCCTGCACCATCGACGCCTCAGGCTACAATGGGCTCGTGAACACAGACAATAGCGTGTGGACTGGCAATATGTCGTGTTTTCAGACAAGTCCCGCTTTAATTTGGACTACAATGTTGGCCGCATATGCATTAGACGATATCGAGGTGAGCACTATCTTCCAGCATTCATTGTCCAGCGTCATACTAGCCCATCAAAGTCCTCCAGCAGCCAGTACCAATGAGCTGTGGACTCACATACAAGCAGCCTGGCAGGCAATTCCCCAGGAACACATCCAAAGCCTCTTTGATTCCATGCCACGACGTATAGCAGCTATCATTGCAGCTCGTGGAGGCTTCATAAAATACTAATGTTTTTCATGTTCGGTAATATTGTAGTATTGGTCTGAGTCTTTAATCACTAATGTATGTCATTATTTGTAATATTGTTGTATAAATTTCATTCTACCCGCATGATTCTTTCATGGTGTTGCAATTTTCACAGACAGTAGTGTATATATTACCTACAAATTGGCAATTATTTTATCGACCAATAAAAAATCTGAAAGCTAATAATTATGGATTTTGTAAATATCCAAAACATGATACTGTTTTTTTGTGTGTGCTTTTTTTTTTACCTGATTATTAGTGTTAACGTATTGATTTGCACCACCTTTACTGCTTGACTGACCATTACTAAAACTTGATTATTCATCTTCTACATTGATTTTGGTGTCTGAACTTTCTAGACATAAGCTTCTCTTTCAGCATCATTCAAATACATTTTGCTATTTTTCATACTACAAAATCACTCAATTTAAATTAAAAATATAAACACTGCTTAGTGCCATCTGCAGACAAAACAATGTGTGGCTATCTATTGCCAATCCTTGTAATTCATTGGTCAACTCTGGGTAACAAATCAGAGTAAGCTTACTCAGAGTTCCCACTGAACTGAAATTAGCCTTTATTATGCCTACCTTTGTCCTCTTCAATTCCTATAAAAAGAACTTAATGAGGGTTCTGCATTATTCATTTCTAAATCTACTTTAATTGATCTGTTACCCTATATTCTGCATTTGACTTTTACTTATAGCAAACGCCGGCACACATGCAATGAGAAGAAATTTCAGTTGACGACACCAGTGTCNTTTGTCAAAGGTTAAAATAAGTCAAAATAAGTGTGTATGTCTGAGATAGTATGCTCTTATAACATTTATTTAATTGTTGGCCCTGACATACCTAATTTTAAACTAATTAAGACACTAAANGCAGGTTGACTAATCGGTAACAAAGCAACATTTGCAGAGTTTCTGAGCCAAAAGCATGCAATTATAGAAAGTCAAGATTATTCAATTTCCAAACTCTAAATTTATCAGTTTGATCATCAATACAAACAATAATGCAACAGATATATCCCAGTGTCATATTTAATCTAAAACAGTTTCTTTTTAAAGTAAATTAAATAANCTACTGATGTGTGCAATACAGTCTGTAGTTTGTTTGATTTCCACTAAGCAAAATGTGTACTAATCTTTGATTACTGATAAAAACCATTATTACATGTTGTAATGATACACTCTGACTTATAGCCTGCACATTGTGATATATTCACTAAAATATACACTGTTAAAGTATTTGCCACATCTCAATTGTATTGCATTGATTTATTTCATATTTATGTAGCAAAGATAGGTCTGGATAGTTTCAAGAGTCTCAAGCAGTAGCTTTAGGCATCTCCACAACGTTTTACAGTTTGCCATCTGAGTCTCCCTTCAAAGAAGGTTCGTTCATACAGCCTACAGCCTCAATTATGCCATTGGATTTCAAGTTTTCTCAG
>KZ891530.1:1244-13619 GCA_003456935.1 Machilis hrabei | reverse complement strand
CAGAGATGTAAACACTTATTCGTCAATCGTTTGTATACCTCAATAACAAAATTTTCTGTAACAGTGTTGCCATATGTTGTTCAATGTTAAGGCGTGTATTGATTACTAGATTACGGGTACAAACTTAAAATTATCTGTATTTATTAGCTATTAAGGTATTCATTTTCATGTTTTTAATGATTTTTTGTACATTATTGNTGTTATATACCTAATATTGTAAAAGAAGGCCTATCCTTTGACTTGGCATACAGAGGCTGAAGGGGTCGTAATGATCTGACCCATAACAGCCGTTGCAGCCCTTATGGGCTGCAACAATTACTTACTTCATTCATTCTTCATTCAAACACATATTTAATAAAAAGCGATCTAATTTCCGTAAGTTCAAGCCATTTTTCATATCCTGGTTTAATTGTAGTCTATACGTAAATATTAATGTCATCAGACTATCTTTGCTAAGGTCAATAGCATCATACAACGAATGCACGGTCTAATTATCGGATCACATNAGAAACAATTGTGGAATGGTTTAATTAAATCTGTCTCTCACTCTAATTACGTAATTTTTGGTACACAGTTTCTTAGATTCTAAATAAATAGCTCACGTAAGTTGAACTTGCTGGGGGTGACTTTAATGTTAAGATAACCGCATATTTCAAATTGTCCACCACAAATACTCGGTTTCGTAAAATCTATTTATGAAAAGACTCATTCTCTTATTCGCGATGACCAACACGGCTTTGAAAGACCAGTTCACTTCTCTGCAAATCAAGTCTTTCCGTCCTGTTGTACCATATTATATACATACCGCGTGCTAATGCAGGTGAAAAATCACATTTTAAAGAGAGTTTACGGGTTCACATCCCAACATAAGGTATGGATGTTTGTGATGTCTAATACGCGTGTGTTGTTCATGGAACTAAGTTCAACTTCATTAATCACAATAAATATCGTCCCTAATGACCAATTATGTGTGGACGGGACGTAAACCACCACATCTTCAACATTATCGAATCTCTGAAAGGGTCTATATAAATGCTATATGCAATGCACCTATAAATTGTTTTTACCAGGTTCGAATCTCGAAAAAAGAAGTGTGCTTATGTTAAAGGTTAAAGGTTCTTACAAAAGAATGAACTTATCTTCGTTACTTATTGAATGTCAACCGTCATTAAATCGCTTTTAGGAACATATTTTTGCTACGCATGGCTCGAATCTCATAATCGAATACAAAAATCAACAAACTGCACATTTCTTACAATATAAGAATTCGAGCTCTGTAAGCAAAAAGAAAGATGTCAC
This sequence comes from Machilis hrabei, assembly GCA_003456935.1. Classification (NCBI taxonomy): domain Eukaryota; kingdom Metazoa; phylum Arthropoda; class Insecta; order Archaeognatha; family Machilidae; genus Machilis; species Machilis hrabei. The sequence goes on along the minus strand of KZ891530.1, from coordinate 12,320 downwards.
GTTCATTTTGTAATTGTATCAGTAATACAACTGCTAGAAATCCCTGGGTATAGACTCTATATGCAAAAATGAGAGTATAAAATTAACATACGGGAAAAAATAAAAAAACAAAACCATATAGGAAAAAAGTAGGGACTAGGTTTCACACGAACAAAATCAAAATTTCTCAAACATAAGCATTTTTCAAAAAATAATAAACAAACTCAATTCAAAACTCATTAGCGCAAAAAGGTCATTACCGCGATTTCAAATAAGTAGGTATGTGCTACACTGGATGGCAGCAGCAAAGCATACAAATAATATTCAATGACGTCAATCAGACTTTGCAGCTCACCTGCTTNAAATGAATAACGGCCATGCTTTTAACCACCGCGAGTATTTGGCTTCATATTGTATGTTCATGACTTTTCGTATAGGTAGTGAACTCGTAAAGAATCGTTTTCTAGTTCGGTGTGACCAACATGGACTTGAAAGACCAGTTCGCATGTCTGAAGATAAGTCTTTCCCCCATTTTGTAGTATACCGAATTATGTATGTGCTATGCATCATACAATTATTGTTTTATTAGGTTCGAATCCCGTATAGGGCACGGATGTGTTATGCTGTCTGATATGTGTTATTCATTGAATTAGGTTCAACTTCGTTAATCACAATAAACATTGTTTCATCGTCTCTAATGACCCATTGTGTATCATGGGACGTAAAACACCATTGTACATATGTAAATGGTGTGTGCTATGCACCGGAAAATTATTTTACCAGATTTCAACCTCTGATAGATTCTGATAGATCGTGAGATGTATCTGGAAATCAAATTTAACCAGATTCAAAGCTCTTTAAGAGAAGTATACTGTATATAATATTTTGTGTCAAAAAATAAAATATCTTGGGTTCGAAGCTCCGAAGGGTATATGTACTATTGGTCAACAAAAGAAAAATACAATCTCAAGCTGAATCAGATAACAAATCACTCTAAGCATAAGAAAAGGGCAGTCTCAAACTGTACCAGCAAAATGCACACATTGACCTTAGGGTCAAACTAATAACGACTTTTCAATTCAAAATTAAATATTTAGGTTTATATATACTACCTCACAGAGCCAACCGAATTATAACCACTAAAAAAAATTATGCTTGACTTTAATCAAGGTTTAACATGTTCCCAATATAGTACAAAAGAATATTTCGCCCAGACACAATGACGACGAGAAGTTCACAGCCAAAAGAGAAAGTTCAGCTGTTCTAAAAATAGAGTCGGTAGGTGTCCTCCCCAACCTCTGAGACCAAATATACTATTCAGGAAATAATGTCTCCCCTACAAAATATGGAATATATACGTTGAACGATAAGACTGGGGAGACCAAATATACTAGCCAGGAAATAATGTCTACCCTTAAAAATAGGGAGCATATTCTTTGAATAGATAAAAAAAAAATGCTCTTAAGTATATAAATTCAATAAAGAAACGTTTGTTTTATGTAACCGAATTTAATACAAATTAACTATTTATATTACAATAACATTAAACCCCACGGATTCACTTGCTATGGCACAGCTGTGACGTCAACAATTCTCCAAAGCTTCTAGTTGCACTCAAAACGTAAAGCACGATGTGTGAGTGTAGTCTCAGTAAATGAACAATCGTTCCGTAGCTGCACAATTCGAAGTAGACTGCCTTTTACAGTATTTAAAAATTGTTCTATTCGTTTTATGTAACGAATTTCGCTACGTAAATATTGTAGGCACTACTAAATATCTAAAATTTATTGAGAGAACGATGTTGTGTCGAAGATTACGTTTATCAGAAAAACACTTAACTCCTTAATTGCATTTTTTTNAAATTCACATTAGCATATTNACTCACATGGAAAACACGGAGATTGTCAAAATTGTTAAAATTAGTACAAATTTTTTAAATAACAATTCCATTTCGNAACACAAGTTGCAATCTTGAATCACTAATTTTCAAAAACATCCTCATATACAAGAACTACAAGTTAATTTATAACCATAACAAAGAAAATAATAACTGTTCGTTAAAGAAAGGTCAATACTTGCGTATGTTTTCAACATTTTACACTAAAAAATGAACATTCTTTATTTTTAACAAAGAGTTTAATATATACTAACCATTATGTCTAAAATGTAAACGAGGNAACATAATCGTAATTCTTGATATTAACTTTCGTCTCACTATCCGTATTTAAGCTTCAATAAATCCCTTATATTGCACGACGAACATAATATTCAGACAAACACCATAATTCATGTANCCCATATTTTAATGGAGGACATTCTTTCCTAACTAATAAACACGATCTCCTAAACTGCATTATATAACGTATAATTATCATATTTTGTAAGAAAGACATTTAATCTTGGCAAGTATATTCGGTCCCTCAGTCCTATCGTTTAACGTGTTAGTAATATTTAGCAGCTCGGAAAATTATATCCTGTATTGTATATACGGTCTCGTTGGTTGTATCGATTAACGTGTATATTCCATATGTTATAATGGAGCCATTACTTCCTGGCTAGTATATTTGGTCTCCCCAGTCGTATCCTTCGAGGTATATTTTCCATATTTTGAAAGGGATAATTATTTCCTGGCTAGTATATTTGGTCTCACAAGTTCTATGGTACAACGTATATATATTTCAGATTTTGTAGGGAAGACATTATTTCCTGGCTAGTATATTTCGTCTCCATACTCGTATCGTTGGATGTGTATTTTACATTCATTTAACCAGTAATTCTCATATTTCGTAGGGGAACATAATATCCTAGAGGGAGACAGTTTAAACTGTCCCCTTTGCAGTGATTCTGGTCTGGCCGGACCTTATTTCCTAGGATACAATTTCCAGCCGGACAGAAATTCCGGGAGACATTATTTCCTGTGACACCGGCTACTCCTAATTGAGCAGCCTGAACAAGACTACACAATATGGTTTCCAAATGGTGCAACAATANTGGACGATCGAAAATACTAGCGTGTTGTATGAGATATGTCCAANATTCTATGGACATAGATATAACATCCTTTGATCAAATCTGGTTCTAAACCATGGTTCAACAAACAGCACATTGCAGCAGTGTCACAAAAAATTCAACATACCTCAAATGGCTTAACTTGCTCAATGCTATCACTCGCAATGCGTATGTCGAATCTTGTAACTTATGCAAATCAACCAATGACAAGGCTAATGAAGTTTTCAACAAGTCCATATGTAACAAGCTTTCATCTTGTCCAAAGGGAACCCGCTCCTTCTGGTCAGTGGCTAAAGTAATTGTTCGCAAATTTAGTAGTCCTTCCTTTCCACCTCTTTCAAGAGATGATGGATCCCGCAACTCAGGATGATGATGATGCTGTGGGGTTTTATGGCTACTCGACTACACATGGGTCATTCGAACTGGTTTACACATATCCAGCACACACTACAGTGTTTTTTCTTGAAGGTGATGATGAACATTTTTTATTGAGACAGTGAATAACACCCAGCCCTAGCCAGGAATCGAACCTGGGATCTCCGGCATTCAAGGCCAGGTGGCTAACCACTAGACTACCGGGACCGGCTCCCCTAAGGAAAAAGCAGGCTTATTTGCTCCTATATTCTCTTCTAATTCCACTCTCGGTTCTCAAGGTAAAAGTCCTCCTACACTCCCAACCTCAAATCATTCTATGCCTGTTGTAGTTTTTCGTTATATAATCATCAGACGTATACTTCAAACGCTAGATACTAAGACGGCATACTTACAATTGTACTAAAAAATGTGCTCTAGAATTAACTCCTGTACTTTACACTCTCTTTACAGCATCTTTTAAGTTGGTCATNNTTCCTAACTNCTGGATGCTTGCACATATACANCCTATCCCTTCCAATTACNGTCCAATAGCTCTAGCATCTGTTCTATCAAAGGTCGTGGAAAAGGTGATTAACAGTCAACTTTTCTCATACCTAGAATCCAGCAAATTAATCAGCGATCATCAGTATGGTTTTCGACATGGTTGTTCCACTGGAGATCTCCTTTCCTGTGTTTCGCATGTGTGGAGCCAGTCACTTGAAAGCTTGGAGAATCTCCAGCCATAGCTTTATCTCCAAAGCCTTTGATAAAATTTGGCATCAGGGTCTCTTAAATAAGCTTCCTTCCTAAGGCCTAACANCCCAATTATGTCAGTAGATCTCAAGNTTTCTCAGCAACAGATCTATCCGATTAGCAGTTGATGGTGCGCTGTCTGATACCTTTCCAATAAATGCTGGCACTCCTCAGGGTTTAGTTTTGTCTCCTACTTTATTTCTCCTACACATTAATGACCTCCTTTCCATTAATACAAGTCCCATTCACAGCTTTGCAGATGATAGTACTTTACACTCCAGTCTTTCATTCCAACATAACCCTTCCCAATCTGATCTCTGTTCATCACGCACCACTCAAGCATCGTGTAAGACCACAGATCTTCAACAAATTCTCCAGTGACGCTCAGAGAGTCTGGTGAACTTTAATTCCAGCAAAAACCAGTCTTGTCACTTCACTAAAAAAAGTTAACCAGAATGTTCCTGACCTCATTTTTTCAAACAGCATAAAAGATGAAAGAAAAAAACGAGAAAAATAACGGTTAAAGATATGAAATATTCTTAGTTGATTTAAAATTTAATTCCTTTAACATTTACTTAAAATTAGGTGAAAATTTCTTAAGTTTTTTTTCATATGGTTGTTGCAAGAAGTAAACCATGGTGTTCAACATCTCACTCCAACACCACTTGAGCTTCGATATTAATCGACTTTTTTTTACCAAAATTCTTGGAAATTGTCCACCATTTTTTTGTACTTTCTGTGCTGTTTTTCAATAGCTGGGCAAACCCAAGTAGGAGTTGTCCAGCCATCCCTTTTAATTTTTTTAAACGATTGAATTAGCAACTTATTCTTCAAATTAATGTAATCCTTTATCGATAAGCCGAATTTTATTTAAATTGGCTGTTATTTACAATATATAAGGCTAATTCATAAATTTAAATGAAAATAGCCACTATTTTATTTGAAGATTTGTTAGAGGATAATGAAATTAGCATCAGCACCTTGTTAAATATTCATGTAGAAGATATGGACAATTCTAAAACTTCAACAAAACTAGCATCATTTTGCTTTAATATGGCGGAGAATGTTGTCCAACGAATTTACAATCTATATCCCTTTAACATTTTGAAAGTTTTCGTGGAACAGACAGACAGACAAACAAAAGAAGATGAAAGAGCAACCACACTTCCTTGGGTCATCTATGAGTATCAAATTACAGAATAACACCATTTTGTATAATATTTATTTCGAATAATTTGTATATTTACAAAGTAAAACTCAATCATTGAAAACAACAGATGATTTTAGAAAATTTAGTACGTAAACGTCAGTTCCATACACATAGGTGGACATAATCTTTGTCTCGATGCATAGTATTGGCTTTTCGGCATTCCATTCCATTTTTTTAGCGTCTTTATTACACGTGTACGCCATCTGTTCTAGTGTGTTCAAGTCGGACACGAAACGAGTAATAACACCTCGGAACATTTTTCTATAAAAANCACTTAGTAGCTTCGAATGGCCGTTACTGCAGCACTTTCTTTCCCATCTCATCTGACACTGTATATCATACTTATTTTGAATACGATACTGTACGAAAACATATTAACAGTTCTTAAATAGAGTGTTTTTTCTTGGTTAAGCCCATATCACACGAAATCAGTATACACGACACGGAGNGGACGGTAGTTAATTGGTTTTTCTTTTTGAGTTTAAACTGTTTTGTATTGTGAAACTGTACCTGCTTGGCAATTTTCNNTGTACGAACAGTGACTTATTAACTATATGCCTCTGGTGCGCATGTAAAATAAACAACAAAAATAACAACTAGAAGTCAAGTAGAACGAGCTTTAAACAAGCATTGTCTAAGTTCGACGAAATTTGGGAGAAAAACCCAGAACGAATATCGAAAAAAAATGTAGCTTTAAGTCAGAGAACCTGAAGCATCTACTGCAGCGTATGAATGTCCTTTAGCACACATCAGTTTATATCTGAACATTGACAACTTTTTATTGTGACAGAAAGTAACTAACATAAGCGTTGGTTTACGTTGGTAAAAAATAGTAGAAAAAATATTACTAGACAATTATCCTTCGGCTTGTTCCTCGGGATAATATATAAATTCNNTCGGAGTTTAAATACATTTTATATTCAAATACTGCTGAACAGAATTTCATCAAGTGTACATCTCGCGATATAGTCTGCCCTTTAGCATCACTTAATAAACATCGTTCAATTACTTGAATACAAGTAAAGTGTAATAATGTCTATACATCTCAGTTAACATTAAAAAACTGATTAAAAGGAATGAAAAACAGCGTATATATTCCGATGTATTGATAAACTGATAAATCGGTCACTAAAACGTAAAGGTTATACAAGGTGTGTATTTTATACGTACAATAATCACACACGAATGACAACTATGCATAATGTTTAGCGACCAGTTGACGGCCATCATCATTAAGGATTGGTAATAATTATAATTCATACAACTAGTTGGGTAATACTGATAAATAGCATAGCATTTTACTTAGCCCAAGCTTTTCGTCAGCCAATTTAGTATTAAAGTATATATGAGTATTTTTACAAATAACATTCGCAGTAATACAATATATACCTCGTTTTGCTTTGGCTTTTGGCCTTGGGTGAAATATTTGAGCAAAACCAAATTATATTGATTAGCTGCAAAGAGCAGGCTTTCAACTATTCATATGGAATTCGCATTTTCATTTGAAAAACAAAATGAACAACCTGTCTGTATCAATATATATTTTAAATGGTACAGAGTGCGTCATGGAATTCGAAGGGGGAAATGCGTAATCCATAATGATGTACACGTTTACTTTCGGATGTGTTTCTAACACTTACAAAATTTCCAAAATCAAGGATATTTAACTTTACTGAGAAATGATATAACCCTTGGCGGGTATCGAACCAAAGACATTTGGAACGCTCATNTTAACGCTTTCTCGTGTCTAAGAACACTGCTCCATTTTTTTTCTTATTCTGAATATTGTTGTTATTTTCTTTGTTTCACGCTTGCACAACACAAATACATAACATCACAGACATATATGCCTTACCTATCCTCAACTGCCACTATACAAGACGCTGTCAACATGAACTTCGTCGCTGATACTCCCTACCCGTAGTTTAACTAGCTGTCAAGCACAAAGATTTTTACAAGTTTTCATTTGATGATAAGGAATGATATTTAGCTATAGCCTATTTGGGTGTAGTTTAGACTGAACTGTTCCTTCTTAGACAGTTAGCTCAATCAAAGATGATGGTGGTAAGTGGTGTTTAACGTCGTATCGACACCTGATTGTCATTTAACGACGATGACCAATGTTTATTTTGATCAGTCGAGATAAATGGACATAGCAAATATCGATGCCCTACGCGAGATTCGAATGACAACCCCCGATCGCTAACCACTAAACCAGACAGACGGGCTCGGAATTAAAGATTCTAAACTTTTCTAAGAAATTGTATCTCCCTTGGCAAGTATTGAACCCAGAACTTTTGAAACCCATTCTCCAGCTCATGTTGAAAAGTTAGTTAAGCTAATATGAAGTCTCAGCGACGAAGTTCATGTTCCATTCCAAAATGTAATGTAGCTGCCCAGAGCTGCTTAGCTGTTTCGGGCCACCGTACCAAAACTGTTTCAACAAATACTGTTTTGTATCAGTGGGTACTTGAAATTGTTGTATCACGTTTTAGACATTGCTCAACAACAAAAATTCAATCATTATCCGCTCAATACGGTGTCCTATCACANTTTTTGTACTCTTTGCTTTTCATTGTATTTCGTCTTCATTGAATTCTTCCTCTAAACGAACGCGTCATTTGTTACAATTCATTTCTCACGCCATAATCTTGATAATCTTGACCTCCTTTGAAGAAGATACAGTTAAACCATACAATCGTTAACGAGCGGAACATTGGACGATCTTCCTTTCAATGCCTNCAAGACCTTCATGACTGTTGAACGTGTCTGACCTCGAGGTCAAATAATATTAACAGGTCTTGTGGGAACATAGGACACGTGCATTTTGAAGGCAATTCTATCGTATTTTAATGTGATTAACGTAAAAAAAAAGGATTTTTCTCCTATTGACCACACCATTACGTTAACACTACTGAATGTTAAGACCTATGTTGAAGTAGACTTCTCTTCCCTTTGAATATCAGAAATGGATACATCTGTAAACATTCACTTAAACGTTCGTAAATACTGTGGATAAAATACCACCATCTGTGGTTTAAGTCTGACTCTTGCCAATGCAAGCCTGTTAAACCTTTTTGCATACACAGACCATACTACGAGTACAACGCCGGGAACCAACCGCAAATGAATGTGGAACTAACTGTTGGTGTATAACGCGAAGCTTATACCCCACGTATGCAGGGTTTCAGAAAATGTGTGTCCATGGATCTCACGGAGTGATTTCTCAAGCGAAACAAATTACGTCCGAAACCATTTTTAAAGCGTTTCGAATTCGATGGAATGTGGCGGCACGGACTAGGCATAAAAGCTATTCATTGTATTTGTGAATAGAGTGGTTTGCTGCNGCTATACGTACAGTTCTGGTAACACACTCATTGGTAAGTGAACTACGTAAGTTTAGCGTAATAAAGGAAATTAGTTGTTTATCAATTGGTGTTTTTATATTTAGTTTATGTATCTTTTTTTTTTCTTGTTGTTATTTAATTTCTTTCCGTTATAGCACTTTTGAAAACAAAATTAAATACAAAGACCACATGAAGTTCCTAACGGTCTGAAATAAACCCTATTGGGATAGCAAATAAAGAAAGAAACCAGTAGAACTGTATTCCTGTCATGGGCCTTATTCGTTCAAAAATGGATACTGTAAATTTTGAGTTTGAGCACGGAGCTCAGTATGTACTCTAGACGATGCTCTTCGACTAAGTAGCTACTGTTAGTTCAACGGGAGAGGGTATTCTGGCATTCTGGGTTCGCGTCACCAACTAAGCAAACTATTTTACACGTTTTTTTTTGTTAAACATGAGTAGTTACAATAATGAGAGTTTGGGGCCCTCCCAATCCTCCGAAAATCCTCACAGAGGATTGCGCAAGCTCCCACTCGCTCCTCTCAGAGGATTGCGTAACCTCCCTCTCGCTCCTCNAGGAGAGGGTGGGTCAGGAGGAGAAAAATATTCAGGAGAGGGTGGGTCAGGAGAAAAGACTACAAGATGCTGATGGAGATTGCGTAATCGGCTAAGAGGCGGCGCCAGGCTGGCGCGAGTGGTTACGTAATCGGGAGCGAGTGGGAGGTTACGTAATCGTCCTCTGGGAGGAGCGAGAGGGAGGTTACGCAATCCTCTGAAAGGAGCGAGTGGGAGCTTGCGCAATCCTCTGTGAGGATTTTCGGAGGATTGGGAGGGCCCCAAACTGTCATTATTGTAACTACTAACATGAATGTTACTAGAATATGTAGTATTTTAAGTCTTATAGATACCTCGAAATATTTCACGAATTTAACAGAGATATGTATCTACAAATATACCTAATGAATCAATGATGTGTATTATGTGTTAAAGGGAAGAACGGCCATTTTTGGCCGAAACCTATGTCAATGTGGTATACAAAGGCAGGTGAAAACAAAATTACCCCAGTAACCGTAAATTGTTTGGTTTTATATTGTCTCTTTAAAAGTTAAATGTGATGTATATTTAACCCCAACAAANNTAAAGCAATGTTAATTACAAAGAAACAACAACAAACTATACCTAAACTGATTATAGCATGCACAACAATAACTTACGAAAAATCCATCAAATATCTTGGCATCATNNTAGACAATAAACTAACTTGGAATGATCATGTGAAGTACATCACAACCAAAGCACTGAAAATAAATACAACCTGGAAAGAATATAAAAAATCCACTGGGGATATTCTACGAAAATGATGGAGCATATCTACAAAGGAGTGGTAGAACCAATAATTCTTTATTTATGTATGGTATGAAGCCACTCAGAAGAAATATATACAGAAAATAATCAATACTACACAAAGACTGTGCCTCATCAGAGTCACAAAATCATATAGAACAGCACCATTATCTTCACTTCAAACAAGTGCAGGTATACTTTTTCTGAACCTGAAGATTGAAGAAACATATCTCCTAAATAAATACAAAAGTGGAGCAACGCCAGATGAACTATACATGTTACCAGCATACAGTTCTGAACATCCTGTTACAAATGACACGGAAAAACAAATTGAACAAAGCAAAGGTAAAATAAAGTTAATAAAAATGGCAGAACAGAAACTGCAAGAAATAAGTAGATTAAAGTGGGAGAAACAATGGAACAACTCCACAACTGGACATCACACAAAGAGATTATTTTCAACTATTGAGAGACGAACGAAGTTTAAATTTAAATTAACTTCCCAAATAACACAGGTACTTACGGGCCCTGGTAATTTCAACCACTACCTTCAGAAGTATAAAATAAAATGTAGCGGTATATGCAAAAATTGTTAAATAGAAGAGACCTATAAGAAGGAACATATAATACCTCGATGTCAATATTTTGATCAACAAAGAGGATGAATGCAAGATGTAATGAAGAAGAGTTAACTGAATGAAATCAAACTGGAGGCAGTGACAGAAAGTGAAGAAATATGTTTAATATTTCTAAGCCTCTGTAACAGGATAAAGAGGCTGACGTCTAAATAAAGAAAACAAACAACTAAACGCTCTCAATCACAAGCACATAACGCTTACTAAATGAACACATTGTGATACATGAAATTGCAAACAAAGAACAATAAACAAAAATGTCAAACATAATACATAAATATTGTCAGAAGAATCTGTTAAAGACAAAACTGTCAATGTATCATAATATAAGTACATTTAAACCATCAAAATGGCGGATTCCTTTGTGTTTTGCCGCCGTATATCCGACATAACCTCCCTGATACCCGGGACGTTATCCCTGTTTCCGGGTTTGGTATCGCGATAC
>KZ891512.1:9932-21041 GCA_003456935.1 Machilis hrabei | reverse complement strand
AGTTTGATAGTACAGTACCAGGTATCAACAAAGTTTGATAGTACAGTACCAGGTATCAACAAAGTTTGATAGTACAGTACCAGGTATCATCAAAGATTCATAGTACAGTACCAGGGTATCATCGCTTACTTACACAGCTATAAATAAAATAACAATCAGACCTCTGGAGACCGGTTAGGTTCAACAAATATACCTCAAGACAACGACCGCGGGGGGGTTTTCCAAGCAATTAGTGAAAGTAGGTCAAATGCCCTAGTCCCGTACACTATTATATTACCCTCGTATTAATGTTTGCAGCAAGTTTGACGAGTCATGGCTGAAGTTTGCCAAAACCTTGCAGCAAATGTGATGTGACAAACGTGCAAGTTTGCAGCAAGTTTTTAATTGGGAAACTAGGAAGTTTGATTCAAGGTTGCAACAAGTTTTTAATTGGGAAAACTTGGAAGTTTTATTAAAGCTTGCAGCAAGATTACATGAGTACCATATCAAAATTGCTGCAAACTTATAGAGCTAAGAATTGCTATCTGGAAATACTCCACTTCATGAAATCATGACTTAACTATTGATCGCTAATTCAAGTGCTGCTTCACTTCAAAAGCCATTCGTGATTGTTTCATAGGTCACGATAAGTGACAAAAGCAAATGTACAGAAGAAGGTTGTTGCGTGATAAACATATATCATATAAATATACAGGGTGGGGAAAAATTATGGGAACCCTGAAACATCTCGAAAAGGAAGCATTTGCGCAAAAAAACATTAAATAGGAAAGTTTCAGCATTTTCAAAAATCTATCAGGTGGATTAATCATATGTTAGGTCCAAGGTGCAATTTGGCCATACCTGCCATAGGGTCAATTTTTTCAAATGGAAATCGATATTTATTATCGCGAATCCGTATTCAGCACATCATTTTACATTCAGATCTGTAGCTTTTCATACCGATTTTGGACCTTTTATGTGATAAAATACAATTGTTTAACCTACGCAGCTTAATAAATAATATCTATTTTACTTGTCCCTAAGTATGCAAACTCAATCATTTTTTTTTTCTGCCGAATTAGGGGGTGTGGATCCGGATGTTCAACAACTCTGTTTCGGATCATTGACACGTGTCATAACCCACGTAGGACCAATAAGGCCCAAAATAGTGCCTGGGGTTCGAATTCGAATCTGCCCAAGTTTAAAATATTGGCATGACCTACACATCATATTTTTGTTTCACTACCGAAAACTGGCATGGGTCCATGAGGCTCAAACATCTTTTAGGCCTCATGGCAGCCAAACTACAATCAGTGTAAGTAAGGAGTGTGCATGCGTCCTCAAAGCACTGAGTAGGTTAAACAATTGTATTTCACCACATAAAAGGTCCAAAAGCAGTATGAAAAGTTAGAGATCTGAATGTAAAATGATGTGCTGACTACGGATTAGCGATAATAAATATGGGTTTCCATTTGAAAAAATTGACTCTATGGCTGGTATGGCCAAATTGCACCTTGCACCCAACATCTGATTAACCCACCTGATATATTTTTGAAAATGCTGAAACTATCCTATTTAATGTTTTTTTTTGCGCAAATGCTTCCTTTTCGAGATATTTTAGGGTTCCCATACTTTTTCCCCACCCTGTATAATAAACTTAAAGATGTATGGTAAGCTTTCGTAAATAGTTAGTACGATAAACATCTCAAAATAGGATATTCCAATACGATCCATCTATTCAAAACAAGTTTATTTTATTCTACAAAAAAGGAATTTGTATTTATTTTCAGTGATAACGCAAAGCCATTTTATGTTACTTTATAGGTGTGGAATTTTATGACCTTACAATTTCTGAAACACAACTTGTATTGATAGTGATTGCACATGGGTTGTACGAACGTCCCCATATTGAAAATCAATTAAATTAGATCACTTTTAAAAACAGATATCAAATTATGTTATTTTTATTTTAAACCCTTGTGCAGTTTGTCATACTTGAGATATAAATTATATATATTTAAAAGTTTATCAAATCACGTACCCAAACAACAGCTTTGTGGATTGCTAATTTATTTTTACAGCATTTAAAATATTATTGCAAAGTATCCTCAAAGGGGAAGATACTTTGTACCACTAAAATAGTTACACAGAATCTAAGGGAATAAATTTACTTCGGGAAAAGTTACTAAACGGGAATGTTAGTTTCCACGATAATTAAAACTACATCATTTTCAAACATTTTTATTTCTAAGAAAAATCAATGATATCACTTGAAACTAACAAACATTCACATTAAATGGGAGTTTCTGTGGTTTTGGAGTCTCTCTTAAAACTGATACCAACGAACAATTGTGCTCCAACCAAATATTATGTGCCTCTGAATCTGAGAACTAACGATTATTGATGAGTCGATGGACCTCAAAACGTCGTTGTAACTGTACTCCACAATATCACCAAATGTTTTCCACTTCTAAACTAAAGTCCGTCCTCTTTGACAAGTCTTGCCAACAAGATGTTCCAAAGGTTCACTTGAATTACAAAAGAGAATGCCACATTTTCGGAAACCGGATTTTGGATTTCATCTCCGTTTAAATCTACAAACGCTTTCTGAAGTTGGAGGAAAGTGATGGTTTATCAAACAGCATAATGAATTCTAATATTACTCTCTTTGTGGCGACCAAAATCTTGTTTCGTGCTGGTGTAAAGTATATCCACTTCAATCAACATTTTGGCATCCATTTCACTTTACATCAACTGTATCTGTCACGTATACAAAATGGTAACAAATGATATAATTCTAAGATGAGCACTTAACAAGGAAAAAAACAAAACTAGACTTACCTGGTTATCACTTCATGAAGTTTGGCAGGAATCTAAAGTTAGAATGGGGAAAATGTACCTCATTTGTAACAAAGGAATATGGGAGCGCGTCCAATATCTTTTAAAATGTGCAATTGTTTGCCTTTTCTTAGATAGATAAACTACGAAATGCATCCAAACAAGTTCATATTTTAAGCTACAGGAGTTATACAAAGTAATTTGGCAATGGGTGCAAAGTAACCGTCCCTTACAGAGGTTGCGAATAGGATACACTTAAGTCTGCAACGGGTTGCAATCTTATTAATTTGTCATGACTCTGGTTATAGCAGATATGTCCCGTTGAATTTCTTTATATAAACGTCTAATTTATGCAAATATTTTAGAAACCTACAACACGTCTAAGACTAGAAAATAATTGTTATATCACAAACGAAACTGAAAAAAGAGATCCTAATGCAGATGTTACCATTAAGATGAGTCATGAGCCATCTTATAAATTCTTTGCATTTTAATGATTTCCTCAAACTAAGTTTCGACAAACAAGTTAAATTTATTATTTTTTTTATAAATTATATGATGGTGTTTAAAATGAAACAAATTCATTGTGATTCACTTTAAAGGCGTATCAATTATTTTATTTACCCAAAAAGGTTTAGTTTCATACTTTAGTCATATTTTTCATCGGTATCTTAACGACAAATGAAGCTCTCCGTAAGTTTGTGAGGTTTTGGTTTGTTTTGAAATAACTCGTGGTCTGTAATGAAAACATTAAAAGAATGGATACAGTAAGCGGCACGATTTAATTTTGTGTTTCATACTAAACAATTATTTTAAAACTTATTATACAATGTTATGTTTCATTTACTATTATAATTGTTACCTGACATACTTGAGTATGATAAAATACATCCATATTTCCCAAAATTTGCTAAGATGAATATTATTTACAAATGTTAAGAAGAATTTTCCTAAACAGAAAAACTGTTGAAACATTAATCAGTATTTTTAGATTTTCTTCGGTGCATCAGAGTTTCAAACAGAAAAATGGCTACGGAAAGAATTAAACCAAAAATCAAAGCGAAAAATATACCTTTCACATTATTGAGATTCAATGGCTTTGGTTCACTTTTCAATGTTATTTTGAATTGAGTGTTAAAGGGAAATCTCGGGTAGTAACCATCCCATATCTGTTTGTCAGTGACACCTGATGCAACCAAATAGGACAAGTATTTATGAAATGTGGTGCTTAAACTCCATTTCAGTGGCAACAAAAATGAAAAAGCAGATGTAAATACATTTTTTTCAAAAATGTGAATATCAGTTTCAAATTCTTCTGTTTTCAAACAATTACTTACTTTTTTTATGTCAGATTCCACCAAAGCAGAGGCAGTTTGACCTTTCGAAAATAATTCACAAATTGTTTGTAGTGAATTAATAATGATTGTTTTGTATCCTATTTGATTTTTATATATATCTGAAGACATATTTAGACTTTTTATTGTGTCTTTATTATTTGAAGTAAAATATAAATTACTTTTTGCTAAGTCTTCAAAGGAATTGATTGGTAGAGTTTGTCTTGGGATGGTGAGAACTCCTTTCAGATTGGCTAGAAAAGCAGTTAATATAATGAGGCCAAAAAGTGTCCATAATAGGAGCACTGCTTGAATTGATCGATTCCTCACGCTTCGGATGTCTCTGGTACCCATAATTATGCCAAAGCAAAGGTACAAACTTTTCAACACTGACATATTTTCTGGTCTTGCTTGCCAAACGGAGTGAGATGTTCGTGAAAGCTTAAACATCGCAAAAACTGACAAAGCTGTTATAAAAATAAATATAAGAATTAGAATCCAAACAACAAAGTCAAAAGGAGCGGACGTAAAAGAGTGCCACAATAACGGTCTTCTTGTTACAGGAGTTATAAACCTAAGAGATACGTACATAACTGGAAAACTTATTTCGAAGTGACTAAATTTGTAAAGATTAACACTAGGGAGACAGTCACATGTAAATACTATGCCTCGGTTAATTTTCTTTAAAAAGTCTAAGCCTTCTGAAGGTGCGGGCACTAAAGGTGTTAATGTACAATTTATTGCTCTTAGTATTAATTTGAGTATATTTAAAGAGGTGTATGACCTTTTTAAGTAATCTTCACGAACATCAACAACAACTGGATATCCATGAAGATCCAAGAATTTGTTGGGAAACAATTCATTATCTGATCTAATAAGCATTTGTCCATTCCAAAAATTTATCTTCTGAATCACTTCAGCACCAAATGATGGGTACAGATTACGGGTCCATATTTCAAAAGCACGTTCTGTTAAATTCTGTTCGTTGACTTCAACCACTAAAACGTTTGGGATCTTCATAAATATTTCGTTGGAAAGGCAATCTTTGTTTTCTGTCACGACAAGGAATCGAGCGTTGTGGTTTATCAAGTCTTTGTCGAAAGCTGTCCTGAAGAAGTGGACAACCTCTACTGCATCGTTTAAGAATACAAAACCAGATTCACAGTAAAAATCCGCGATGCCTCTGGATATTTCAAATTCATAAGGATCAAAAGCAACCCATTTCTTTGTCTTCTCACTTTCAATATTCCATCTTTCGTCACTTATGTTTGAAATTCGTACTGTGGCAGTTTCAAAATCAGAAAGAGTTGAATCAGGTAAATTTGAAGTATAACTGTCATTTGTGTTGGTAACAATCAAAGAACAACGTGAATGAACAAACTCGTTTCTTGCAAAGTAGTGTAGGAGTTGCTGGAGTGTCTTCACTCCGTTGGACTGGTGCTGCTCCAAGTGGTCGGGTATTGTAATTGCTGATGTTGTTGTTGCGACAAGTAAACAGACGACAAGTAGAGATACCAAAGTAAACGAATTCCTGAAAAAAAATGAAAATGTAAGTTTATTTTTATTGTTTAGCAAACAAAACAAAATACATTTATGTTGGATGTGTTTATATCTCTCTCCTTAGCTCACTTGTTTATATTGATCTAATTGAGTCATTCAGAAAAGTAAAATAATTCATACAAGGTATCTCAAAGCCCAAATCACACGAGCACATTTATTTGGACACGACCAGTGTTAGAAGCAATAATAGCATCTCTGGAACAGGACGATATGAAAGAAATGTTTGCTGGGAACTAAATGGTCACAGCACGGGTAACACAAAAATCAACAAATAAACCTTTTTTAGATGTCTTTGAGGTTGAAATCGTTTGTTTCAGACAAGTCCAAAATCTTCGTTCTGTATACGGCCACCACCTTGGAAAATCACTATCCTCTTACAGTTTTTCGCTCTTGTTCACAAACGTCTAGAGATAGCGTAACAACGTGGAGTAATAAATTGTACTGCGTAAACAACGCGACATTTGTGGTTTATACTAGAGAAAATTGTGCATTTATATTGAGTAGTCAAATCCCCAGGAATTCCTTTCTCCAGAATATTTCATAAATTTTATTCAAGCTTCATTTGTTCTTACGTTAACCAGGCGCGGATCCAGAGCTCCGATTCGGGGGGCAACGGGGCAATCGAGAAAAAGACAATAATGATTTTATCTACGCAATTTTAAAGTGATTTTACTATCATACTAAATTTTTAAGGTGTATACAGATATAATTGTAAAATGAGATACAGTNCAAAATNATCTATTATAATATTTATAAGTAAGCTGTTTATGGACTAATAAAAAATATAAAATGTATTACTTTCCAAACATAAAAATTATCTAACTTTTCTTAAACTTTCTACTCGGCTTAAGTATACTTTGGAGACTTTAAGATATTTGGCTATGCAACAAAGATGCAAACCCATCTTCAGGCCTACAAGATGAATTCGTATCTGTGCTTTCCAGAGCGTGCCCTTGCAAACCTTTCAATGACCCAGTCGACGTCGACTACGATATCACGGTGAACGTGGAACATCGCGAGGCCACTTAGCCGTTCCTCCCCCATGTTGGATCTCAGCCACGTTTTAAGTCGACGTAGCATGAAAATGATCTCTCAGCTGTCACCACACTAACTGGAAGTGCGGCCAATATTTGCAACATGGTTCGAATGGTTGGATATTGATCTCGGTCGCAAACTTCAAGAGCCTCCAATACTGATTCAGGTTGTTTCTGCTCATTCCACCATTTGACCTGCCAGAGTGCTACTTCCCCTGATAAGAGCGTGGCTGGAGCGTTTCCCAATAGAGGACCAAATTTCTGAATCAAGGGCATCATTCGAGCCTCGATGTTTTCTAGTTNCGTATACACTGTAGGCATTAACAGCCTCAGGTCCAAAAACTGCAAGGATCGTTGTATCGACAGGTTGGCCTAGTGGTTAGAGTGCTCGCCTTCTGATCGTAAGGTCCCGGGTTCAAACCCCAGGGCCGGCTCCTAGCCCTGGGTAAAAAGGGTTATCCTACGAGTCTGCCTGTGAAGCACTACATACTAAGGTACGATCGTAGGAGTGTTCCGGGAGGCACGTTAAGGGCGAGTCCCATCTATAAGTGTTCGATGTAAAAGATCCTACCTCCGGCTATGTGTCGTCAAAATTCAAAATTCAGTTATCCTGAAGCGTCATTACGACGCGGATGGGGTCTCCATTAGACCTGAGATGTCATAACAGTGGGACCATAATCCAATAGCAATAATAGCAAACAAGTTTGACTTCCATTGTAAACCTCTCGTTTTCTTCTTTCTCCTTTAATATATTAACTTCTGCCTCAGTCCTTGTCCATGGCAATACGTACTAGTGAGTGCCATGCACTGAATGCTGATTGGTTATAATAATGAGTGTTGGCAAAAACACGGGCGATGACTATCTCTACTGATGATTGCTCTTTGGAATGTGCGCTGACAGGAAATTGAATTCTGGGTAACGGCTTTCCAGACTTCAAACTCCTGATTCTCGATTCACTGTGCAAACAGTATTACCCTACCCCTAAATAACATACCCATACTTTTAACAACCTAACCATACAATCACTCAACACACCATCACATAATGAAGAACGTAAGACAGGCCTCAAAAGAAGTGGTAAATACCGAGATGGAACTAACACTCACTACATGTCAAAGATCCTATACACATAAAGGATACAGCATTAGACACACTGAGGTAAAATCGTGTTTCTTGGATTGAAATAGGTTACCGAGTCAGTAGATGTCTCTGGTGTTCTCGTATTTTCTGTTTTTAACAGACGATTAGTTAAGTACAAGGTGGCGTTTTATCTAGTGTAAATTAATTTTTCTCGGGGCGAGGGGGACCATGGCTCCTACTGCCCCTTCTTTGGATCCGCCTTGGAACCTTTATGATACATCATTCACTTCAAAACCTATTTTTAGATTTGTATAATGTTCTAAAATTTCTCTCTCTGATATTATCCAACAATTTTTAGTGTACCAAGTCTTAATTTTTAGTTTCAGTGTGAACGGACATAAATATAGAAGGTAATGTAATTTGTGCAGTGAAGACTTGATAACGGTGAAATAGTCAAGGCTACGTTACCAATGCCAGAGCATAGAGCGAAATAATATGAAATTGGAACTCTTAAAGAAATCACTGCAGTACAAATTACAGCAGACTTTCAAGTATAGCAAAATCTAAACGAGGTTTGGGAGATAATAAAATTAAGGAGTTTAATTAAACAAGTTGATGAAAGAGGAGATGACGTTGCCAAAATGGTGGAATCACGTGACACTGTCGATTTAATTGCAAACGAGGCAAGAGACCATCCTGACTGGCATGCTAACTTTAGATACACTAAGGCTGATTTCCCAGAAATGTGAATGAAGAAATGTTTTTTAAACTCTTTTACATATCAAGGGTAATAATGAATGTTCTGAGCTTAAAAAATAATGAAAAGTATACAGGGAGGAGGAGATTGTTAAAACATCGCTTAAATTACTTTTTTCTTTGGAGACTGAAAGTGAGAGAAGCAGACGGAAGACGTCCTTGTATGACAATCAGGAGAGTGAAAAACTCTGAATTATCCAAACAGCCGCTGCAATAATAGAGAAGATATCCGCAAGCACATAAAGGGTGCGGCACAAATGAAGATATTTACGGCAAAAATGAAACGGTTTCTTTTTAGTTAAGAGATTTCAAATTTGTGGCTCGGGTTGTCTATCGTGAAGTTGGCCGACCCCATTAAGGATTTAAAAAATTCATATTTTGGGAAGAGCACAAATTTTAATTTTAACGGCACAAATGAAGCACAAACGAACAGCATGGGGCTTTTGGGGCATTCGACTTAGGGCTGGCCAGCTTCCGCCAGGTCCACCTACAGACGTTACTTTACTGGCGTTTCTTTTGGTTTGAATTACTATGGCTGACGAAGGATTATTTTATATATGTTTAGGAGCCTCATAACACAGCATTTTAGACTTTGAATTATTAAAGTCTGTGAAAATTCTAAACGTATTCAGTTCCTCTCGTGGAACTACTCTTCATCACAAACCGCTAGACAAGCATGTAATCTAAAGTATTACAGGTTTTAACCGCTTTCATTAAAATTTATAGTTGTCAAATAAACAGTACTGATCACCACAAACTACGTTAATGATTCATACTTAATAAACAGCAGAGTTAGCGAGCATCTCGTGTTTCTGCCAAAAACAATGTGACTGAAAAGAAAACTAAATATTGGTTAACCGGATCAAACTTTACGACTGGGTAGCCAGCTCCCTTGGTAACCAAATTGAACTGAATAACCCGGTGACGTTTCTCTCTCTGGTGTCTTCTCGGGTTATATTAAACACTCGAGGCGCATCAAACAGGTTTTTTTCTTTTGATAATATATCACTGTTCAGTGAGTAGGTTGATTGAGGAACTTGTTTAGAAACCAGAGTTGAAGTTATCACTGACTGATTGTAATCATGGCGGTAATGAGAAGTTGCCTCTAGGGTATTTCGAATGGAAGATTGAACAAATAAATGTTAAAACAAGAAATGTGAGAGGATTTTTAAGTTTAAACGCAGAACAAATAATTTTCCTCTTACATGCAAAATTGGGAGACACGAAGACACAAAAATAGTGTAACTCTTCGGCATATTTAGCTTTGTTTCTCCTACACAATAATATCAACCTTACCACGTTTCTCGCGAATTAGATTATAACATTAATTGAAAAACAAGTTCCTCTTATGAAACTCTTTGAATAATCTTCACGTGTGAGGTGGCCATTAGGAACGAAGCACCTGCATTTTCAGACAAAGAACCAGATGCAGCAGTAAGATACAGTANTTTCTCACTTATAAAATTTCAAAGAAGTTGCAGACGTTTATCAAAGAGTATTATATCGACTAGAAATAGCCGGACATAGGGGAGTAGCGTAGAATCTATTTAGATATTATTAAGCCGCAGAAATTGAGTACACCGATCATTCAACAACTACAGCTTTTGTGTAGTGAAGTCATAAGTAGTTTCTGAAATAATTCAGGTTTCGGATTAATTTTTGTTTTAAAATTTAAGATTTTTATCATGTACTAAGTATAGTTTAATGTCTTTGCTTCCGTGATGAATCCAGATAAAAACACATCAATCTAAATGTGTTAAAAGCTTTACGTTATAAGATGCATATTATGTCCGTCCGTATCTTTAGATTACTTTTAGCTTATAGAGCATTCCTATATGTTGAGGTGTCACAGTGCAGATGCAACTGAGGCTATTTGAAAAATAATTAAAAATCTTTTTAGTACTGTGTGACATAGTATATACAACTGCTATTTTATATTCCTAAAACAAAACAAAAAATTATAATGAGATGATGAGGGATACTGATACGTCCCAGTAGGTCCCGAGCGATTGCAACTTCTGCGCATGTGCAAAAGTAGCGATGGCACCTCTATCTTTTTATTTATTAAGACTTTAATCATCACCTTACCTTGCTTGACTAACCTAAAAATCAAACATTTTCACGCAAAGTTTTTTGTGTGTTTAAAATCATCTTTAATCACTAAAATCATTTTCACGATGGTATCTACTATGTTTGATACGTTTCTTTGTCAAAATATTGAAGCTAATAATCTAATAATCAAAAAACAACTTTTGATATTCTTTGCACCTGAGTTGCGACGTAGCTGTTNAATGTGGAAAATTTAAAGACATTCAATATGTTTACTTAAATTAATATCTTTGATACAGAAACTTGACATTAGAAAAGAGAATGCAATAGACTTTGAACACAAGCGTTTGGCAAGGACTTTACATATGTAAAAATGCCGTTATTAACAGACGTTACTCCAAGTTAAAGGCGTAGACTGTGCAGTGTGCACATTGTGACAATTATAATAAAGTAGGCTATTGTATTTAGATAATATGGA
>KZ891493.1:2074-16667 GCA_003456935.1 Machilis hrabei | reverse complement strand
TTAACCTAGGGTTACCTTAATAAATCCAAAGAATGGAGGGTTTCGTCCACGGAAGCCTCCTTTTGAGTGCCAAGGTCTGAACCAATTCTTCTCACCAACGGACGAAAGCGAAATACAGATCTAGGCGAAGCGGCATACTCGCACACGAAGACGATGTGTCTATCTCGAAGACGGTGTAGCCAAAAACACCCCGTGCGTGTAAGCTTATGCGTGTAGAAACAAACTTAGCGCCACTGCGCTCACCAGCCTGCAGCTTGGTGCATACAAAAGCCTTTACGGCACTCGACACAACTTGTAGTCCAACTAAACCCTACTCTTGAGCGGCCCTCTCTTTATATAGGAAGACCCCTGCCTCTCCTCCGCCAATCCTAGAGCACTCGTAGTCGACTTACGATGCAAACTAGGTCCCTGTAAGCCAGGCAAACAGCAAGGAATGACGGCCCGGTGCCCTACTATACAGAGTCACATGGATAAAAGTTACAAAATAACACACACAAGCTTACACTACAACAATACATTATCACATTTCACAGGACTGAACAAAGTTCAGTTCAAAATGTTACGAACTTTTAGTGGGACCCAGGACGTGGGACAGTATCTAATCTATGAAGCACCGTGAATGCAATACTTTTAGTGATGCCCAAACCNGAGGCCGAGCTAGGCAGCACNAGGAGTGCAAATTTCATTTTTCTTCCTGAACGTAAGTCAGTATATAGGAAGATGCAGCACGAGTACACATTTTTAGTGTAGAGAAGTGAGCAGCCTACCAAACTCTGGGGCAAANAGTTTTGTTTCAGTGCACTTTCAGAGACACCATANCGCGGAACTTGAAACAACCATAATTATATGTGGGTACGCTTTAATAGGCGGTGAGAGTGTCGGCCGAATCTTAAATAAGGCTACTCGGTGACACAGCTACCGCTTTTCGTATCGCAGGGGATGACGATGAATTGATCTTTTGAGACGAAAGGAAGAAATAAAATTCTGAACAGTATAATCCCTGGCACCCATTGTGTTCATGATGAATGTCAANGACGGTAATACGGAGACAGAAGCCGTGTTAGGGGTAGGCGACCCTACAACCCTCATAGAAGGGGAAACAGCTNAAGGAGAAGACATAAAGCATGACAAGGGGGAACTGGTGGACGAGCCAGATACACGTGAATTAACCCTAGTGCACTATGAGAAAGATAGTTCGTATCATCACAACTCCTGGTAAGATCACTGGGTCTTATACAAAGAAGACAAAAAACACCCTTCGAACCCAACCACGACGCCAAGGCAGTGCATTNAANACCGATGATGAATCAAGCCAACCGCAATGTCAACTGCTAATTAATCTAATTAATAATCTAAATCAGATGGAAGAGAAAGGGACGCAACATAATGAGCAAGTTAAGGCTGAAATCGCTCAGAATAATTATCAACTTAAGGCTNAAGGAGAAGACATAAAGCATGACAAGGGGGAACTGGTGGACGAGCCAGATACACGTGAATTAACCCTAGTGCACTATGAGAAAGATAGTTCGTATCATCACAACTCCTGGTAAGATCACTGGGTCTTATACAAAGAAGACAAAAAACACCCTTCGAACCCAACCACGACGCCAAGGCAGTGCATTNAANACCGATGATGAATCAAGCCAACCGCAATGTCAACTGCTAATTAATCTAATTAATAATCTAANTCAGATGGAAGAGAAAGGGACGCAACATAATGAGCAAGTTAAGGCTGAAATCGCTCAGAATAATTATCAACTTAAGGCTGAAATATATCTGATCCGCTTAGAGCTCTAATAGCTCAAAATAATGGTCGACTTAAGGCTGAACAAAATTCAGAATAATGATCAACTTAAGGCTGAATTAGCTTAGAAGAATGATCAACTACAGGCTGAAATATATCGGAAAAATTATCCGCTTAGAGCTGAAATATCACAGAACAATTACTAATTTAAGACTNAAATAACGCAGAGTAATGATCAGCTTAAAGCTAAAGTATCCCAGAGTAAGGTGCACTTACAGAGGGAAATATCCAAGACCACCGATAAGCTAAAATGGAAGCTCCAGAGAATAGATCTGGTAAGTAATCAAGCTGGAAATGGCCCAAAAAAGGACTTACCAAAGTTCAAGAGGAAATTGGCCAACGACATACAAGCAATCGCCAGGTGCAAAAACGACGTTAGAAGGAACTATAGCCAAAGTAGGGGATGTGNAACTCCTCCATGGCCAGCTAATAGGACAGCTGGGGGAGAATAACTGAATTGGATAAATGCACGGCC
Source organism: Machilis hrabei (assembly GCA_003456935.1). Taxonomy (NCBI): domain Eukaryota; kingdom Metazoa; phylum Arthropoda; class Insecta; order Archaeognatha; family Machilidae; genus Machilis; species Machilis hrabei. The sequence goes on along the minus strand of KZ891493.1, from coordinate 14,388 downwards.
CAGGAAGGGGTGATAGTAGANAAGAGGGTGCAAAAGCTAGAAATGGCTGTCAACGAACTCCAAGTGGGAGTGAAACACCAGATACAGGTAGAGCGTGTTACGGGTCAACATAAAAAGCCTGATAAGGCAATGCCAATTTTTGAAGGTGGAGGAGATAAGACAATAGACTTCGAGACGGAGAGTGAGGTAGATAGGTTTGACGACCAAAACGTTGGCAAACTAGGTGAGAATGAACCTNGGTGTTTTGATGACCGAAACATAACTAAACTTGGCGGGAAGAAAAACCGCTATTATGATGACCGAAACGTCGGTATACTTGGTGAGCATGAACCTCAGTTTTTTTATGTCCGAGACGTCACTAAACTAGGCTGGAAGGAAAACTGCTGTTATGAGGACCGAAACGTCGATAAANTAACGCAGAATGAACCCAGCTGTTTAGTATGACCATCAGGCCAGAAACAAACCGGTAGTGAATATGAAAACAATTCTAATGAAAAAACAGGTAAACATGAGGGGTCAATACACTTGCGAGAGGTCAAGAAATCCAGAGGAGGTGAAGGGGTCAATAGGAACAGGTAAAAAAATAGCCGGGATAGGACAGAATGGTTCACTGAAAGTTACAGCGACCCAGTAGTGGAGTCGAGGGCGAATGGTAAATAACATTATCAGGACGACAAGTATCCAGACATGAAAAGTAAACAGCACATTGACGTACAGGGGGGAGAAAAAAGATTTGAACTACGATCGCATAAAGGTGTTATCCCAAAATATTTATAATTCGAGGTGTCAAACACCAAGAATCCGGTGAGATTCTTGAATGATGTCAAAAGATATTACTAGTAGGTAGAAGATGAAATAAGGGTACTGCTTGTGGTGAAGCTATTACACAAAGATGCGAAGACGTGGTTGAATTCGGTATTACCGAATATTTATGTATATGATCACTTTAAGGGGNTATTATGATGACCGAAACGTCGGTATACTTGGTGAGCATGAACCTCAGTTTGTTTATGTCCGAGACGTCACTAAACTAGGCTGGAAGGAAAACTGCTGTTATGAGGACCGAAACGTCGATAAANTAACGCAGAATGAACCCAGCTGTTTAGTATGACCATCAGGCCAGAAACAAACCGGTAGTGAATATGAAAACAATTCTAATGAAAAAACAGGTAAACATGAGGGGTCAATACACTTGCGAGAGGTCAAGAAATCCAGAGGAGGTGAAGGGGTCAATAGGAACAGGTAAAAAAAATAGCCGGGATAGGACAGAATGGTTCACTGAAAGTTACAGCGACCCAGTAGTGGAGTCGAGGGCNAATGGTAAATAACATTATCAGGACGACAAGTATCCAGACATGAAAANTAAACAGCACATTGACGTACAGGGGGGAGAAAAAAGATTTGAACTACGATCGCATAAAGGTNTTATCCCAAAATATTTATAATTCGAGGTGTCAAACACCAAGAATCCGGTGAGATTCTTGAATGATGTCGAAAGATATTACTAGTAGGTAGAAGATGAAATAAGGGTACTGCTTGTGGTGAAGCTATTACACAAAGATGCGAAGACGTGGTTGAATTCGGTATTACCGAATATTTATGTATATGATCACTTTAAGGGGATATTTCTAGCACAGTTCCAAGGGGACGAGAACACTCCCTCGAGAAAGTTGTATGGGGATAAGCACAAGTCTGGACAAACTATTAATGATTATGTTGCCACAGTGTCCAACATAAATCAGATGGTAGCATTCTGATAAAAAATAAGCGCAGCAGTGCGTGATGAGGAGCTACACAGTATTATATAAAACTGTATCAGAGACTGTAACAGTATAANCCAGCTAATGATATGAATTAAAGAATTCCGGGAACTGAGGAGAGGTACAAGAAGCAATTTTAATATAAAGCGAGAATATCCTCAACCCACCAGGGTAAATTAAATGAAGCTAGAAAGAGCTCGATGACAAGCTCAGGCACTCAGACCAAGCAAGGATCTCAATGTAAGGGCAAAATGGGGGACGTATGACTGAGCCTAGAAATAGTACGGGCCAATACAGTATATTTACCTATGCAGGGAACGATACTAGAAGGCGGAGTCAGCCAAGAAGGACGTTCAATTACGGACCTGGAAATAGACCCTGGCAGATAGCTAATTGGTACTGGTACGATAATAATAATATACCAAATTACCGCGAGTATGGGAGTACGGTATTTTTCAGCGGTACAATGGTATTAGTCGTCAGCAAGGCAAAACATACGAAACAGGTAAAGGAAATCGAAATACTAATAATGGCGAAGAGTATACAAAACGACAAAAGTTACAAACAGACAAACAGAACCAGAGTTTGGAAAACTGTGAGTGGGATGCAGTGTGGGCGGAACTGTAAAACCGAAACAGAGAATATTAAGCACCATAATAACGTATACAGAAAGGGGGATGAATATGAAACTTTGCCTTATTACAAATGAAAGTTTGGAAATAAGGAAACGATAGTGTTGATTGATACGGGGACAATCACCAATTTTATGAGGGCCAAAAGTGTACCTCTAAGTAATACACTTTTCCCAACAAGGGCCAGTATGGGTCTAGTGAAAGGTGAAATAGAAGTAACTGCATTCGTAGATTTATTTCTGGATATTGACGCCACGCATAGTATTGGGATTAGAGCGTATGAAGTGGACACAGAGCTAGGATTTAACATTAGATTAGGTTGGAAAAGCNTATACACGTAAAGAGTAATAATAGACGCGCAGAAACACACGGTCTCTGCACAGACGTCGTTGCGAGAAACGGTGGGACTTAATCAAGTAACGATGACGGACGGCGATAAGGATAGGATTGATAGTAGGAGACNCCTGAATGCTATTAATATAAGACAGGGTGACGCTGGCGNTGCTACTAATACTAGTAAGAGATCTGAAAAAGACAAACCGTAAGAGGCAGACATACAAAAATTGGTCGCTAGTGCGGATAATTAAAACACCGATAATACATTTGGTGGAGAAATAAAAATGGTGATAGATAGCCATCAGACATTTTTCTTGGGGANCTAGGCANACTCAAGGGAGTAACGCATTAAATAGAAATGGACGACGACACACAATTGAAAGTGAAATTTAGACCAATGCCGTGAAAATTTAGTGGGCATTGAGTAAATAATTACAATGACTTTTGGAGATGGGAGTGATTGAACCATCATAAAGTCCGTGGTCGTTTTCACTAGTGATTGTTCCAAAGAACAATGGCAATATACGCGTTTTCTCAGACCATTATCNTTGTGAACTGACGTAGGCCTGATCGCCACTGGGTTCTGCCAAATTTGAGAAACGTAAGACAGTGATTAAGACGATCGAACATATTCACGGTCATAGACATCAAGATCGCGTACTTTTAGATTGAGTTAGACACCGAGAGTTGAAAGTATACGGCATTCGTATTTGAGAAGGGGAACTTCCAATTCACGAGAATGAACATCGGGACAAAACAAGCACCAGCAGTGTTAAGTGCGGTCATGGCAGATGTAATACAAGAGTACATTGACTACACAGTACAAGTGTTCATCGACGATGTACTTGTATACTTGGAGGGCAACGCAGTTAAGCATTTGGCGGAAGTGAACAGAGTGATTATTATACTAGCATTAGCAGGCTTAACCTGTGATATTGAAAAAAAAATTTAAAACACAATTAAATTATTTAGGTATTCAAATAAATTAACAAGGGATGCATCCATGCGTCAAACACGTCGAAAAAATTCATAGTTATAAAAAAAAAAACAAGAAAGGAATTACCGTCATATATTGGTGTAGTTAGTTGGTTGAGGAGATTCATATCCCGTGCAACAGAGTTTCTGGAACCATTAGAGAGAAAGAAANANGCCAAAAGTAAATATAGTTGGACAGCAGAGTGTGACGACGCATTCCACGATATACAAATACACATTTCAGTAGACACCATGTTGGTTCGACCGAAGTACGATCAACCATTCAGTATTGCAACTNATAGTTCACAGATAGCAATAAGTACGGTGTTTTTCACTGGAAGTGAAGACCAATCAAACATAGTGAGTTTTTTTAAGCCGACTATTAAAAGAATCGTAGCGTAAGTACCATTTTACAAAAAACAGCTAATTGCCATAGTCTATGGAGTAGTAAAGTAACGTAATCTGTTATTAGGAAACAAATTCACTATATGCACCGACTTTAGTAGCTTGCAAGGGATGCATAAAATGAAATATAGTAACGCGTTTTTTCAGTGATTAAGTCTGCGATTGAAAGATATCTCTTACCAAGTAATTTCAATACCTAGATAATTTAATTTAGTCGCCGACTATTTTACTAAACCACTAATAGAACCAAAACCTGAAAGTTGCATCGAACAACAAGTTGATGCACAAAGGGAAGCAGAAGTGTTGGCAACAGTATTGTGTGTAAATAATGTGGAGTTAGAAATATGGTAAACGAAAGGTTTATTTGACAAAGGTTAAATAAAGGAGTTGCAGGGTAAAGATACTCAGATAAGTATCCTTAAAATTTGTAGAAAGGGGAATTCTGCCACTAAGCAAAAAGTGGGCAAAGGGAGTACTTAGAGTCATACACAAATTTGAAGTGAGCGAAACAGGACTATTGTTTCACTCGACAACAGCACCTCTCGACACGTTTGACACCNAAAGAAGTCACGTAATAGTATGAGATGTGATATACCAGCGAGTGCCGGTCATTTCACATGTTTTGAAAACCAGAATAATGAAAAATGCGCATGAAAGCGTGTTCCAAGGACATGGGGTATATTTCACACCACACAGTACCTAAAGGTATTAGTGTATTGGAGACCGCTATGAAGGGACGTCTGTCGCTTTGTGTCTGGGTTTGACGCTAAACCCACTTACGGAAAGAAATGAGGGGAGCTGAGACATTTTTTCACGAGCAAATGTGTGGGACAGATTATATTTAGATAAATTGGGAACTTATGCTATTTNCACAAATGGTTACGTTCACATTTTGGTAGTTCAGCATAGTTTTACGGGATGGCTAGAAGTGATNCCTATTAGAAACGTAACTGGAGTAGCTATAGCCACTAATCTGGAGATACACATATTACGTTTATATCAAACCTGCAAAACACTAGTCATGGACAATGGCGCTTGTAACAAAAGCCTAGAAGTCTAAAACGTGTGTGAACGTTGGAAGATTGAAAAACAATACATACCAGCGTATAGGTCGGCTAGCAATGTAGTTGAACGCAGAAATAGAGATCTAGTGACAAAATTAAGAAACTATGTGGGTCAGAGACACAAGAATTGGGCAAGAGTTATACTATTCTAGTGTTACCATTGAACAACTCAGTGAGCCACAATACAGGACTCGCAGCAAGCGAATTGTTATATGGACGCAAATTGAAAGGGCCACTTGATAACGTGGTTAGTGACCTAGAATATAATGAGTCTAAANAACTTATAATCCNGGGAAACTGTGAGCCGTGGAAAATAAAGAGAGACAGAGAAAGAGAAAGAGGAAAAACGAGGCGCTTGTCAGATAAAACAGAGCAAGTAATGACCAGGGAAAAGATACATNCTTTAACGCAAAACATAAACAAAGCGAATTCAACCTTGATAATTAGAGCATATCCACGATCTAATAAGAGGTAAGGACGCCTTTCGAAATTCGAAAATACATATATAGGACCTTTCGAGGTAGTGAAGCAAAGAAATGTGTGGTATACATTAAAAGACAAGAATAGTAGAATAATCAGGAAAGTACATATGGAACATTTGAAGGAGTGTGTGAGACAGGATGAGTAGAGTGAGTGAGAGAGCAGAGAGAGGGTTGTTATGTATGAAGCGAATGACAGTGCGAGATGTGAGCCGNGACACTAATCGAGTTAAATTGACTTAGTGAGTAGGTGCTGTAGTGGAATAGGGTTATATCAGTAAATGTGAAGAACCTAGAAAATGTTAAGTCCAGGGGTGTAGTTCAACGGTAGGGTGATTGTAAATAGGAGAGACGTGAATGTAAACACTGAAGTGTTAAGTGGAACAATGAACTAATTATATGGATTTTTTTAATGGGATGATTATTGACTNGTAAGAGTGAATGGATATTTTTTTAATACATAGAAGTCAGGGTTTTGAAGGACAAACAGTACCAGCTCAAAACGGCTTTTGTTCTGAACTGGAGGAATTAAACTGTCACAACTGAATTAGTGTCAGCGAATTACTGGGGGACCTTAAAACAAGTAGTTTTGACTGGACTCCAGAGATCCGACAACAGTCGAGATCGGAGTAAATGCTGAGTGCATACAATAATTATTAGGGTGTTGTTTGTTCTCATGTTAGGTATAAGAAAATATTGAACCGATGTTTATATATTATCAGATCGTAGACAAGAGGTTTAAAATATAAGTTTTATGTGTTGATGTTAAATTCTACATGTGGGCGGCGAACGTGAGTTGATGTTAGCAATCGCGTGGACGACTGCACAGTAAACAGCTGCTTACCTTGCAGCAGTTTATTTTTCAGTTCGACCGCTATGCAGAGGACGGCGCTACAAAGTGATGAGAGGGGGTATCNGCCGAGTTTGAAATGGGGAAGAAGTTTGGCCAATGGTGTGACACATTATTGATCTAAGTAATAACATCATTACCGGCATAATATAAGTTTTGTAACATGAGCTGGGGACACGAGGTTTAAGGCATCCGTGGTCCTTGAGGGAAGTACATCTCTTGATTCATAGGGAAGAATTTCAATGGCACAGTGATAACGATTTTAAAAAATTAATTAGTAAACAAGTGTTACAGCGTTAATTCTCAAAACCAAAATTTGACCTACGCAGAATCTCTCACGAAATCATAGCCACTTCGATAGGGTCCTGTGGTCAGGTAGTCACTAACAAATGTGATAAGTAACGATCANAGTATTTAATTTATCAATGATATGTATCAGAAACTTAACTTGTACACTCATGATTAGAGTACGAACATGAAAAATACGCAGAGATAAACAACAAAAGTAGTACAACGTTAACAAGTTAACGTTTTCCAGTGNTTCAGATTACCGTTCGTCTTATCGTGTCAGAACATCTTTCGGATGACATACGTGTCAAATGATTTGGAAAATAACAAATTGCAAACTTATAAATACATCTATATCTTAGTCCAAACAGAATCCGAACAGAATATTAAACTACATAAATAATGAAAAGGTAGTTTAACAATAACCTTACTAAACCAACAACAATAGGGTGCTGCCTCCACACTACTAATGCTATTGGACAGCAAAAATGACAGTTTGACGATAAACAGACCAGCTTGTACGCTCCACCACACTAATAATACAGAAATAAATCTACAATAGTAGATACATTGACAAAGAATAAGGCAATAAAGTAGGTAACAAACTTCGGTTTAACAATAGTAAAATAATCTTTTCCCCAATGAGAAATTCCCTATATTAATAGGTGTAACACAACACATTTATCACTTTTGTTGCATGTATTTATACATATATTGGGAAATCACTGTATATACTAACATTTTTATTCTAATAAATTAAAAATAACTGTAACGTTTACGAGCATTGCTAAATTGTGAACAATTTTGTATGTAAATATTATACATTGTAAATGTGAATAAATAAATAAATAAAAAAATGACGTTCAGCAAAAATTACATTAATAGAGTAACTGTAATGACGTCTCCAAAATGTAACCCTTCATGAGTTTGTAATCATTATTTAATGTAATTCAGAAAGCTAAAGTATGTTAGACGTAGTATTATGTTGTAGTATCAAGATTAATAAATATTAGGTGTTAGTAATTACTCGGCCGCAATTATAACTCTCACATGTATTAAATCAGCTGATTCATACGATTGCCAAAACATGTTGAGTGGACCTTTCCACTATTGGGTCAGCTGGTTGAAAGACAGTAGTGAGGACCGTTCGCCCTTTCACTTTCCTGACTTCTGACGTGACTACATGGTCTCTTGGTGTCTTCACCAGGTAATGCGTTTCCATAGTTTCGACTAGTTGTTTAAGCTAGAACGCACCGAGTAAATAAGTACTTTCTTACCAAATACGAATGGGCGTAATGTTTGAGATTAGANTTATCATAAGGTAAGTGNATATCTCCGGCAAATGTCAAAATAGTTAATTTATGAAGTTGAAAACAAAGTTTCTAGGCATTACAGGTAATAAAAATACTAAAAGGTGGTCGTAAATTCATATATATCCAAATCCATGAATGTTACTAACTGTCTGGACCTTAGATGAGTAGCCTAGAAATGAATAAATTGTTTGTATAATTTTGTAAAATATAGATCATTAAGGAGAAATTACCGAACTAGTATAATTTGATCCTAACCCATAAAATGAGACCAGGTCGTATCCAATCACCATCCTAAATGTTGTGGCTTCCCCGAGATAGCCTATAAGTGTAATACATAAAAAGTCACAACATAACATTTTGCCAATCGTGAAGCCTCGTTGCAGGAATGAAGAGCAACATATAAATGGATTCCAATCGTGGCGTTTAATAGATATCTGAAACGGAGCTTGGTTACTAACAAAGGTGCAAATAAGCGCAACTTATTTTAAACCTTTTGTAATGTAAGTGAAAGTATTAGGTATGAGCCTAATATTAGATAAGTGTGTGACAGTTATTTGCAGATAGCGTTGATATGATCAAGTTTTTTTAAAGGAACAATATGATTTTTTCAGGGCGTATAAATGTATTAGATTAGATTTGGCGGTGATGACCTTTTGTACAAATAATACACATTCACAGGTGGAACACTAATTAAAAGACGAGCTGAAAAATAATCGNACAAAAGACAAAAACGCAGTAGTGAACCAGATCTAGCAGTTTTCATGTGTTGTTATTTTTACCATTTTATTTGGAAATACGGTCATCAATGATCTTTTCATTTTTTCGATGTAAAATACATTTTTCTGCTTTTGGGAAACGTATATTTTTATACTTTCTTTTTGTAGCACAAGTAAATATCGTGTTTTTTTTTAAACTTGTTGAATTTAGTTACGTTTACGAGAACAACATGGCAACTGATGGTGCACAAGTAACACGTGTAGCTGTGAATTCCATGCGAATTAAGCAGTTTTATGGATAACTAAAATATGTGAAGGTCACTAGTTTCTTCGTAANTATCGAAGAGCTAAAATTAAATGTAAATTGGAATGTAGCTCAATNTCTCTTGATCGGTAAATCTAAGGTGTTTCGTAAAGCCAACGTGTTTCTTCACACAGCAAGTCACGTAAGACAAGTACAAAATTTGAGACATTTAACAATCATATGGTTAAAACATTTCATCTTGAAACACCGTTACTTTTAATGTTTAATTACTTAAAGAATTTACTCCAAAAAAACATAATCCAGCTACCGACTTAATAGATAAAGTTTTAGGAACAGGTGAAAGTTTGGTAGGAAAAAACAACGAAATATTTAAAATGAAGAAGTCTCCGAAAGTTATAGTACGAACACAACTGATAATCAGATTAAGACCCAGTGTTCAACGATTCCTATTGTCCAGTGATCACACAAATGAAGCTTCCATTATTGATGTTATTTTAGAAGAATCTGAAAACGAAACGCTTGTTACGGTTAAGACGGCCTTAAATTTGATAACGAGTGTTACACAAATAAAGTCCCCGCACTGCTCCAGCACAAAGAAAACTAAGTCTGGAAATTACAGTTTATTGGAAAAGGTCGGAAGTTGTAACTAGATTATGCAAACGGCAAAACAGGAAAAGAAATAATAAATGGTATCAAATAGTTGTTGGGAACTCAGAACTATGTCCAAAATGTGCATTCAAGAAAACACTCGTTACGTGGTGTACCGGTACATGCATACGTTGTAAATTTGTTTGGAAAATNGATATATTCAACGGGATTTNCAGAAGAAACAAAACGCGAATGCAAATGGCACAAGCAGAAGAAGTCTGCATTCATGGGATTAGAACCCCGGTAACAAGGATTGAAGACACAAGGCACAACGTTGTAACTAATGCAAGAAAATTAGTCATGACATATTGGGTACAAATAGCGTGAACAATTCCGACTACCAAACTGAGGAAAAGCCTCACATTTGTCAGAAGGAGTCGAGGTATTCGAGGAAAATACAGGCTTTGTTTCTGTGGTACAACAACCCTCACTACTCTTANATTCCTTTTCAGAGTTAAATCATAATTCGCGATATGTATAAAACTCAAGTAACTGGGTATTCAAACACCGGATCCGAAACACTTAGTTATCACAAAATGTATCCAGTAAATTCCGAAATCAAAGTCGCTTTTCAAGTGATGACACACACAAGCAAAATCTTAGCAAACATAACAAGTAAGGTAACACANAAATACAGGATGAACATAATAATTAGACACCTATATCAGATTTGCCGATATCGATAAAAATTATTTTTTAACTTAAACATAATAGTCCGTTGAAGCTCAGGCATACCTCAAAATTCAAATATAAACAATTTAAAAGTAAATTGAAACACATTGTTGATACAGGTCGTAACACTGAGAGAGTATCACATAATAGGGGTATACACTGTAGAGAAATTGGTGAAATGGAACCAAAAAAAAATCCAGGAATGACCATGTCATTTATATTTGGAACCCCGAAACATGTTCAGATACACAAGTAAGATCATCTTCGGAATACATCATGTAAAAGTACAAATATAAATAATCAACCATTATCACGTAGATAAACGGTTGAANCAAAATATTCTAAAGGTAAAGGAATTTGCAGTTTCCACTCACAGACAGGTTCATATGATCTGGGTTCAAAATAATGGTTGAAGTGGTTCTCAAACAGTCAGTTATAGGGAATGCAGAGTTGTCACATTGAGTGCCAAGAACCGTTCACGCAGCCAATAAGTTTGAGTAAAACACTTTCGCAACACTGTAATGCTCGTCGAGACCAAATATCACACAAAACTAAACTATACATGAGTCCAAGCTTGTAAAAGAAAATGTTCAAGGACAAGAAGAAATTACCTCATAAAAAGTTTGNCAACCCGAACCTTAATGGAAAAGCATTTATTTAACGTACGGAATTATAGATGTACGTAATCCTTAGATAAACTACATTACGAATATTGTTATAAATTAACAGTATATTTAAACTAAGCAAGTGTCAGAGTGTTGGAATTGGCTTGTTTTTAAAGTATCTAAATTATTTGTTGACAAAATTTCGCTTCACCTTGGGTGAAGAGAATTGAGATGGAAGGCTTAATATCATTTNCTTACTTGCAATAATGTTACCATTGATTCTCATTGAACTGTTGATATGTCAGCAGTTTTACTGTTTTTTAGGAGGGAAGAGGGGAAATATTGGCGTAGAGTGTTATGCTGTCATTATCAACAGTCTATTGTTCTGTGTTGGTGTGTAGAGAGAAGCGTCATAAAAGGTAATTATCTAACAATATGTTTTCTTTATATGTATTGTTGTTAGCAAGGATTTCTCTGAACTTATCTTTTATGTTATGTTGACAAGTAACTTAATATGCGTAATACGTTAAATTAACTAAATTCAATTAATACTTAATTTCCATATTCCTATATGTCTGGCCTAGGAGACGTATACATTTAATTCCTCTCTTTTGACTTAAACGTTTCCAAAAGCTGTTTGGTAAAACTTTTCGCTGAAGATTATCCAACAAATTTAGGGTGATCGTTGTAATTTCTTAATAGTTAATGACTTAACGAAAGGGGCTCAGCCGATTCTATAACATCTTAAAGTAATTTTTACAAATGTTACGAAAATATTGCTCTTAACAAAGGGGTACCAGTTGTACAACTTTTTATTTTAAAGTAAATTTAAAACTTTGTAAGGAGGATTAGGCCCTACCAAATGGGAGTAGCCCATTTTTGTAATACTTCAAGGNTTACCGACATGCTCAGTAATATTTGAACAACCGAACATAATCCTCAGTTAAACTTCTAGATTGATTAAAAATTAACAGAATACTAAGGTTATTCTTTTGTAAATATAACGTTGCTATATTGGGCTAATGTGGTTGATTTTATGAAGAGTGTAATTATATTTTCTTATTTTGGATTTGTGAAGTTTCTTAATACTGATAAAATAGCGATCCTGCATAACAAGTGGGGGTTTCAATGTTGCCATATATTACAATTTGTACAAAGAAAAAATCCAAAAAGGATATTAAATACTGTGTTTGATGAACTAAAAGACATACTTGATACAATTAATACCACTTATAGTCAAAAACTTTTTGCAAGTAAAGGTAGAATCAGAGGCGAAGCCGATGAATTTCTTAACCAAAATTATGAA